>CAJPIZ010000016.1:0-60444 GCA_905368565.1 Medioppia subpectinata
GTGGGTATAGTTTTTATACCTCTTGTTATTAAACTTTAATAGGGGTTTAATTTTCAAAATTACTTTTTTCGGGAATTTTTTAGCATTGAAATACTGTAAAACACCGTTAATTTAATCGCTAGCCGTTCCTAAACATCTCTAAGTGATCTTCAATAGTCTATTCCCTGCATCCCTACCCTATGAACATATCATCAGCCAATATGTTTGGCATCGGAGTCCCGAACCAGTTTCAACACTCCCGATAAGTGAGCAAACATCGGGAGACCACCACGGCTACAATCAAGGGCGCGGCACATTTTTAGCTATAGTGGTCATTGATGCCCACTCATACAATTTACATTATAAATGTGTTTAATTTTTGTAGTGCACAATCGCGTCAAATAAGCTCTTTATAAATTTGTATAAAACAATGTCTAATGTGTATATTGTTCGGGGAATCGCTGGCCATCGATGACAATAATTATTTTTAATATTTATATCACAAAATAATCTCAATATATAATAGCTTTGTATAACAAAGAGCTTTGTCTTATAAGCATGTGTTTTACTTACAAAAATATGGGTTAAAGTTCAGGTATCATTTTTGGACATAACTTTCTTTTTTACCTAGATATTTTACATGTTATTTAATTGTATACATTTTTATAAGCTATTTCTTAACATAGCGTTACTCTAACTTTATATTCATGTTATTCAATGCATTAGTGCTGCTAAGCACAGAGTGTTAGTATTTGGCAATAGCGTAAGAGAGAGTCGTCAACACATAAACCCAATCTATACTTCAAGTCTCTAGCCTCTACCATAGAGACCGATGTGTCATTCATAGAACCTTAACTAATAGAGAGAAGCGTGCATTACAATCATTACCCATATCCTCAATCTGATCTTTAGTACATCATATAGAGACCAATATATCAAAACAGAGGGAGAGTATCGATCACACTGTTTAGCACTATCAAGACTAAGAGTGCAGTTCTTATGCCCATATATGGACATAACTGAACCAAAAGGCATACCTTTGCCTTTCCAACCAATCTGTGATGTTAAACATCTCAATGCATCATCTCACCATAGCAATGCAAGGAACAGTCCACTAAAAATACTTTTTGATTATGCTCAGATCTCAAATACCTTTAACTGTACTAAATCTCTCACTTCTCGAGAATTGCTGCGAGTTGTGGAATAGAAAATGAACTTCTCATCTGGAGTCACAAACTCTAGCCACGAAATATTCTCTTCTCCTCTTTTCTCTAGACTTCTCTCTGAAATATTTTATTACTATTCAGTTCTCTATGAAGTAATACTTTATTACAGTTTCCCAAAACTCTATCGAGTAATACTTTATTACTATTCCCATTCTCTATGAAGTAATACTTTATTACAGTTTCCTAAAACTCTATCGAGTAATACTTTATTACTATTCCCATTCTCTATGAAGTAATTCTTTATTACAGTCTCTCAATTCTTTATGAAGTAATACTTTATTACAGTGTCCCAAACTACTCAGTAATTCTTTATTACTACTCCCAAACTATAAGAAGTAATTCTTTATTACTCTTTCTGAAATATTGTGTTAGCTTTTCAATGAGATTCGGTGATATTCTCTTGAGAATTAATACCTGAGTTCTCTCTAAAGACTTTCATCAGTCTATAGATAAGTAGTTATAAGATCTTATAAGGAGAGAGAGTTTATCTTTTTTGTCGATGCTTTACACGTCATTGAAATCCAAGCTATGTTCAACTTATATATTCTGGTAATGTAATCAACCAATGTAAGTGTTGTATTTATTTATTGATTGTCATAATAAAATCATTTGAATTTAAGTCTGCCTAGTTATTATTTTATGAAGTAATATTAATTAGGCTAGGCCATGTAATGATAAATTAAGTTATAGTGAATCGAGTAGTCGGAAACTCCTGAGAGAAAGCTCTTGTAAAGGTAAGTTCCATGTTATCGATTATAATCAGAGCTGAACAACAGGGCTGTTGCCAAGACTACAAGTCATCGGACGACTCACTTCGTGTTAACCCAAAACTATTCGCCATCTCTTATCCGCTTATCTAACTAAATCATTTTCTAGCTATCTTTCTCAATTAAGGTTAGACTATTTATCAAACGAACTCGTCACTCAAAAACTGTTCATGAGGAATAGATAACGTCTCTGAATGACCTTTTGAGACTAATTAAAGACCTAATAATTGTAAGACCCTTATAAATTAATGCGCGCCACCTTTGAATGATTGTTTCGATGACAATATTCAATTGGACAGTTTTTATACGTGACAATATGCTTTGTAACTAATTTATTAAAATAGTGTAAAGCAACCAATTTTAAAATAGTTTATCTTATTTTAATATTGAGTATTATTACAGTTTTTATATATCATAAACTAAATAACATTATATATATTTATTAATAATTTAATTATCATAATATAAATGTTAGTTTAATCCTGTTAATGTCTGGTCAAAATCCGGTCCTAACTGTACAATTATATAGCGAACAGCTCGTATCACTTGTAAGAAAAAATTAAATAACATCTTTATAAGCTATAAATTATGACTTATAATATACAGTATTCCAAATAACAATCTAAAAAGGGATACTACAAAGAAGGTAAGTTAGTTAATGAATTTAAACCACATTAATATATTTTTAATATTATGATAATGTTATTTATCACTTAAAGTTCTGCAAATAGGCATCTTCATATCATATGATCCGTATAGATCCAAAACAAGGTTCATTTTTACATTTTTACATAGAAAAATGTAAAAATGAAACTTTGTTTCAATCTATATGAATCATATTAGCTCAGATTGTGAGTGTAAAGGACTATTACTATTTACAAATCTGAATATTATTATACTTTTATAGTTTATTGTTAAAATATTTATTCCTGTATTTGTCAATGTACAGGAATGACACCTCCCTGTACTCTGCAATATTCCTTAATTCATCTATAATACAGGTCATTCCTGTATATCTGGCAACGCTACTCTTGACGCGACTAAACAGCCTCACCCGTTATCACTGCCCCAATGCGATGGTCTCACAGACTGTCCGATCCACAAGTTTTTTGCTTTGACTAAATACCGGATGACTGGGAACGAGAGTGTGCTCTGAGTAAATAAGTAATATCATAAATAATTATTGCTTATTGCTTAATTAAACATATATCACAATTAATTAAGTGAATTTATTTTTGAAAATTTTTTATCGTATTTTTATCAATATTTTGATGCCAATCAACAGAATATTCTTAATCTTAATCTTAATTATGATTATAACTTTTATTCGTATATTATATGCTTATAATATGGGATATGTTTTGCCGCTAATAATATGATTCTCTCTCTCTCTCTCAACTCAATGCGGGTTCATAAAAACATTGCAATGAGCATTGTAAATAATAATAATCAATATTACTTATTTTTAAATCAAAAATTTGTTGTAAATTTTGTAACAAATATAGGTAAATCATGTCTATGTATTAATTTAATTTAAACTATTAAAACAAACTAACCATATGTGCGATTACAATACGTGTACAATGTTTTCGTAACGCAGATTGAATGGAAACACCAGCGCTTCCAGCGGTTACTCCACGTACCGTATTACCCCGCTTATAAGTGCATGCACTTATAAGTAAATTTCACAGATTTTGCATGTCACAAAAACTACCGCACCTATATCCGGATATAAGTGCACCCNATGTCACAAAAACTACCGCACCTATATCCGGATATAAGTGCACCCCTTGTGTAAAAATCACATATAAGTGCGTCAATATTTATTTGTCAGAATTATTTATAAAAATTTAATAAATTAATAGGGAGATGATACATTATGTTATAATTTAAAGTAAATCTTCATTTTGATTTCTTTCTTGGTTTTGTAACACTTTGATCACTCATTTCTATATTTATATTCAATTTATCAATTGATTCACTGATTATTTGAATTGATTCATATTCATTATATGAGATATTTCACAGTAATGTACCCATTATTCATGAAACTCACCAATAGATAAAAAATGTATATACATTTTAAACATTTAAAGTTTAATAACAAGTCATACGACTTTTATTTCAAGGTATATATAAATTTCAATTGAAAGTCAAAAATGTGTCAAAAACTACCGCACCTTTATCCGGATATAGGTGCACCCCTTGTGTGAAAACTCACATATAAGTGTATGCACTTATAAGCGGGGTAATACGGTAATAAAAGTCACATTTTCTCCACAACCGCTTCGCCTCAACCGCGAAATTCAAGTAATTCAATATTTTATACAATTATAAAACACACGTTCACTATATTTTCTATAAATTTTCCGTGGAAAACACTTTGTGTTTATAATGATAACAATATAATGAATAAATAAAAACATAACAAATTCTTCCCCAAAAAACAAAGCAAAAATCAAACCAATAAATACAATGATTTTTACAACGGATATAGTTTTAAGGCAAAGGTTTTATTTGTGAATGAATGTAAAGTATGAATAGACGAGACTTGCAATCATCGATATATTGAGACCAATAAAGTTAGTCCACGAGAACACGTAATCGCCTCCGATATACATCCCTATGTATGTGACGAATATATTCTGTGCATAAATGTATAGTTTGTGGATAATTAATGTTATAGTTATGTCAACGCCATAGCAATACTCAGTCAGCCATACCTTCAAACAGCCGACGATTGTTGTGGTGAGCGCTGAGTTGAATGCAGTGCACAATAGAGTGGAATACATGAGAATAAATCCCATAACCCATGATGTTATAAATGATACTAAAAATCCTGAATCAAACCAATCGTTGAATTCAGTAATCGTACGGTTTATATCATCGGTTGTCCACGAAATCAATAGCAATGGTATTATCATAAACAGAGAGTTGTAATATAGGAGACCATACTTTCCCAATTCCTATAAGTAGATGTTTAAAATGAAATTCACAAAACTTACTTATTAAATATAATTTCGTTAAAATGGGTGTAAATTAAGCTCAAAAAAGCAGTAAAAATTTTTAGTGTCGTTCGGTATAAATGGATATTTTAATAGATATACACTTTTAGCGCAAGAGATTGCGACTGAAATAGATATATCGGAAAACAATAATAATAATTAAAATTGTATTATTAATGACGTACTCTGGAGTCTAGTTTCTGTTTCATACACACGCTATTGGCAGCAGTGAACAAATCGTTGCTTAAGACAAACGCATAACCGCTCGCATCGAAGGCTAAGTCATTGCTTTAAATGACAGTCAAAAGAGAAATACAAATTTTTGATATTATTATTTGATTAGAAAACGTGAGGTATAGGGAAGATAGGGATTGGGAGGACAGGGATGCAAACCTGGCTGCAATCATAGCGCCGCCAACCATAGCCACGATAGTCATTATGATTGTAGTGTTTTGAACGACACTATCAGTTAACGTAAGATGAAGTAAAAAACAACACTTTTATTACAAACTTTTTATAATTGTTAATAAAGTGTGATAAGAGATAAGATATGAAGATTCCAATCATTGGCTCACTTGAGGATATAGTACTCTCCGATGAGAGTCATTAAAATAGTAAATCTCCGCAAAACTGTGAACATCGGAAGACTCAGTTGTTTAGTGCCGCCTAAACCGCACAATAGGTTCCCGATGTAGAGCACTGGCAGCGGCCATATCTATACCACCGATCCAATGATTAAAACATTATAATAATATACATTATTTCCAAATCAATGCTTACATACTTTTCGTAGTGTATCTCTCGAATAGTTAGGATAATTTATAACGTTAAGTGATTTTGCTATACTTAATATGATTATTGTGGCCAACATTTGGCCCATTCCTAGCATATGATACAATGGGAATCTGCAATACAAGTAAACTTAATTTATTTAGTATTCATAATATAAAACTTGTTTATTGTTATAATTGTTACAAATGCTAATTATAGCAAAAAGCATAATGGTTTTTATTGAAAATAGCATTTTTAAAAATTTTTAACTAACAAATGGTATGATTGAAGTGATGGTAAAACGGACCTATAGTTTGTGAGCAGTATTTTGTTGATAAGGATTATGAGGACCGAAGAGATGGCATAGAAGAGCGCCGATAGGATCCGCTTTATAGCCAATGATCGCTGGTCTTCACGGGTTGTCTGCGTTACTGAGCCATCGGTGGTCTTCATCTTCACGTATACCACATCTAAATGTACGGCACTTTTCAAAGTTAAGTTCAATTGATAATCATTACAAACGTCAAACACTTGTTTTACTATCAAATGTCTACCACAAACTAGCACTCAATTCACTGTTTACGTGAATGTCTGCATAATAATGCAATCCAATCAACAAAACCTACACATAATGTGTACTCATAATAACTCAACATATTATGTGAAGCCATTTATTTTTTTAATTAAGTTTACAAACATTTACACAAAATATGCAATATGTTTAAGTTTTAAAAGCATACAGTATAGTCAATGATAATATTTACCTCAGCAGCATTTTGTTTTCATAAATTTTATACAAAATATCCCAATTAGTTTAATTTATCCAGTTCAACTAAAACATACGATGATTTTTACAGCAATCGTGTTCGCAGTGCTAACATTGGGACTGTCAGTCCAGTCGACAACTCATGAGGTAGCTAATGCGGGCCAACTCACATCGGCCCTGAACTCGGCCAACGCGGGGGACACAATACACCTGCACGACGGCCACTATAGCGGTCACTTTCAAACCAACCGTAGCGGCTCCGGGAGCGCAACCATCGCACTGACGGGTGGCAAAGGGGCTGTTCTGACCGGCGGTTATAACAACGGGTTTCACCTGAAGGGTAGCCATTGGGTGCTGACCGGGTTCACAGTCGCTGATTCGTTAAGGGGTATTGTATTGGATGGCGCCTCACATAATGTGATTGATGACGTCGAGGTCAAAAATATTAAACAAGAGGGCGTGCATTTCAGTTATGGTTCCAGTGATAATGTGCTTATAAATTCAATAATACACCTGACAGGCCGGGGCTCCAAACGCCAACAAGGTTTTGGCGAAGGTGTTTATATTGGTCAGGCTGTAAGTAGATGTTTTTGTAAACATTTAATTAAGGTAACGATAAGGCGTGCATTGATAATTTGGTAAATTTGTTTTAGTTATATTTCTATAAAAAATAATTAATGGATTTAAAAGAAAATTTGTGGAATAAATAAGTATTTATCTAAGATTAATTTTATAAAATGATATCATTTTTATATCAATTGGTTGAGAAATGGTGGACATATCAAGACAATGATGTCTAAATTTATTTCGGCACTTTTAGTAATTCAATGTAAAGTTCAATGGAGTTTTACATTGAAAATATATTTTTGCACAAATAATTTTATAATGAAATTTATTTAAAAAAAATTGTAGTTTAAGTGTTTTTAAGTGCGTTAACTATAATTAATTTTTCAAATTAAAGATAAGTAAAGATTTTATTTATTATTAATTTCCTAATTTGATATAATTTTAGTTAATATTTTAGAAATTAATAGTTATACCTATATAATAAGTGTGCCAAAGCAACTTTAGACATCATTGTCTTGAGATGTCCACCATTTCGTAACCAATTGATATAAAAATGATATCATTGCATATAATTAATCTCAGATAAATACTTATTCATTCCACAAATTTTTATTTGAATCCATTAATTATTTCTTATAGAAATATAACTAAAACTAATTCACCAAATTATCAATGCACGCCTTATAAGAAAATTAGCATGAAATTGTATAATCTTATTGTTTAAACATTTGATATTGTATACAGAGTATAATTGACCAATCATGGGGGTGCCTGTTGAACTGGTGAATTTTGGATGAAGGTAGAGTTGCCATTGGGTTCAATGTAATATATGCATATATTATTGCATATAAATATGGCATTGAAATGTGAAGCAAAATTATGTTACGTATGCGAAATAAACAAAATTACAAATGGAGATAGTCGCCATTAATATAAACACAAAATATCGTAAATTGAAATTTCGAATTAGCCATAAAAACTAGAAATATTAATTTACAATATTTTATGCTTAAAATAAATTTTTTTTAAAAATTTCTTTATTCTAAGATTATCATTGATAATTTATCAGCTTTTTATTGTATTTATTGTAATACATACATAATTAATTGTATTTAAATCTAATTTTATTTTCCAGTCCCATAGTAACATGTAAAAATTAATCTTTTTAATTAATTTATTATTAACCACAATTCAGCTATGAATAATGTAATTCTTATGATCAGTCAGCTACCCCTCCCACTCCCCGGTCCCTACCTTATGGGATTTAACATGGGATACCAGTTTATGTCTATGACATAGCATTAACATTGGATAGCTCTCATAAGATTAACATGATGACGCTTTAACATGTGTTTCTATGGGATAACAGCTTAAGTCTATGACAGGTTTATTATAAGTAATGCTAAGTCTATGGCATAGGGTTAACATTGGTAATGCTAGGTTAATGACAATGCTAATTCTATAACTGTTATTTAGAGATTGTACTTTCATTCTATACTAAAAATTCACGGGTGCCAACTTACCAGTGATTAACATTACGGCGCCTAAAAGTCTTTAATCGTAACTCTTTATATTAATAATTTATTTTTAAAACTATTTTTAATGTTTTTTAAAAATTTTTTATTCAATAATCTGAGTTGTAACTATTTTAAATTGTTATATGTAAAATAATGACATTTTGAAACTTTGAAAATTTTTCTAATTTATTAGAAATCATTATTAGAAACTGTTAAATCATATTTAAAAATCTGGTTACTCTAAATTTAGTACTACCACCTATTGGCGACCCACAGGAGTACTACTGATAAAAAAAAGCCAGATTGTATATAAAGAATATATTATGTATTGTAAAGGGCCGGTCAATTGATTTCGCACACGCGGTTTTTTTATTACTCTTAAACTACAATAGATAATCAAATTCTGTAAAATGCATTTAATAGTGCCATATACGCTAGTTCTTCTGGATATCTTACTTTTAGATTTTGGTCACGTGGGATGCAAAATATGTGACAATACCAAAACCATATGTTATTGATCAAACGATAAGAAATATTGAGATTGTTCCCATGGGAAATTTGTAGAGCAGATACTCCTCTATAAAATAAAAAAGAGTTCCTGAAATCTGATCATTAGTATAGATTTTATAGCTCAACAAAGATAGACTTTTCGTAATGCTAATCCTATGGGCAAATTTCAACTAAGAAATATTGAGATGGTCCCAATACAAAATATTTAGAGAAAATAATTATGTACAACATCGAAAAATAATTATTAAAATTGGACACGTACTTTGGGTTTTATCAACAAAACAGTGATGGTATTTTATATTAATAATTTGATTATCTATTGTAGTTTAAGAGTAATAAAAAAACCGCGTGTGCGAAATCAATTGATCGGCTTTTTATATAAAGATTATATACAAAGTATACAGAGTGTAAAATATATGGGCGACAATTTTTAAAAGTAAACTACCAACTATATAGTAAGTTTAGACTTTAATCATATTAGTTAAGTAATTTTGAACGTAATTTTAATATTTATAATTAATTTTAACACATAAATGAATTAAATATTGATTACAATTTAATATGCAATTAAAAAACGTATTTTTAAACGTAATTTGAGCCCAATACTGGTGCTAGCGTGACTATACCGTTGGTACTCTACTTTTAAAAATTGTCGCCCATATAATTTACACTCTTTACAAGGTGTACATTATTGGACTCCACAAAGGTAAACTCGAATATCTTGAAAAATATTCGGTATAGAAATTCAAATGATATATCAAAATAGTCATCAACTGCGGGAGTTTTTCTTGTATGTAGATTTTGGTCAATTAATGGTTTTTAAATATTTCAGATGTAAAGTGATTTCAAAATATACAACTTTTGCAAAAAAAAATCTTCTATAATACAAAAACTACATACAGCACAATAATTTTGATTATATATTCATAAACAGGAGCAAAAATAACTTGAGACAAATTTCAAGATTTTGCTCAAAAATAAGTTTAAATTTAACATTATGTCTATGGAAAAAATGATAAAATATTGCTTGATTTGAGATTATTTTTAGAATAAGAGGCCAAGCATATTGCCCATATCACAACAAAAACTCCCGCAGTTGATGAGTATTTTAAAATATAATTTGAATTTCTAGACCGAATAGTTGTTGAGATATTCGAGTTTACTTTTGCGGATTCCAATAATATACACCCTGTACTTTATATAAAGGGTGTATATTAAGCAATATTTCGGAAATACAATATTATAATATTTTCTACAGTATATTACTACTTGATATAAGCAACAATTCTGTTAAAGTTGACAATTAATTAGCAACTAGATTATCTTATTTTTCTTCATGCTTGGTTGCCTAAATATTTTCTACTATTTAAAAATCTGCAATATTGATTTAATCATTAATAAGTTTTCATTTAGGTTAAGCATTGGCAAAGTGGTCAGCCCGACAAGAGTGACCGCAATCAAGTATTCAACAACTATATCGGACCCGATGTGGCCGCAGAGTGTATCGATATTAAGGAGGGCTCGTGTTGTGGTGTGATCAAGGGCAATTATCTGGATGGCCATGGTGAGACTGGTGAAAATTATTCCAAAAGCTGGATAAATGTTAAGGGAGATTACTATGATATTCAGGGCAACAATGGCACAAGCCCTAAATTAAATGGATTTGAGGTAAACACAATTATTGAAATAATGTTAAAATTGTAAATAAATCTTATAATTGTTTGTTACAATAGATTCACCGTATAGCCAAAGCAGGCATTGGTGGCTGTAATAATACAATCATGAATAACAAGTGCAATGACATACCGACCGGCGGTCGCTGTACTTTTAATACCATGAAACACTGCAGCAATAAAATCCAAGGTTAAATATTACTCAGATACTTTTGTATAACAAAATAATTTATGTTCAAATAGAGTAATATTAAAATACAAATATTTTTAACCACAATTCAGTATGAATAATGTGGTTTATAGGATCGTTCGGCCCTCCACTCGGCTTATCCACTTCCTTCACCTCCTGCCCAGGTTTACCGCTCTATGGGATTAAAGCTTAAATCTATGGCTATACTTTAACATTGGATTCGTGAGTTTATGGAGGATTAACATAGTATTGCAGCATAAGTCTATGGCTATACTTTAACATAGGTACTTTTAATTAATTATAACAATAATATGTTGTATAATTTTTGTTTAAATGTTAATATAATGTTTTAAAATTGTTGTTTTGCAATATCCTGTTTGTTTCAATATTTATGAAGTGCTATCATATAACTAAATTTTTTTGTTTTAAAGTTTTATAGAAATTTTATATTTCCTTTAAATTTAAGTTTTTTATGAATATTTTTATTAATTAATTTAAAACTTTTTATTTGTTAATTAATTTGATGTTATCTATAAGATTGTATGCTATTAATATGTGATTTTATGTTATTTTTTGCATTCTGTGTTCTGGTCTTAAAATGTTAACAATAAAAGTCAAATTTTTAATTAATTTTTTTAATTTTTTTTATTTCATAGGGACCCCTCCCGGGGGCGAACCCTTACACTAATAAATAAATTCAATTTAAACTTTTATGAGAAACGGTGTCCTAAACTTTTCGGACACCTGACTGGCCATATGAGCGCCGGTAGTGTCGCTGTTATGCGAGTGATCAGTGACATCATCTTTGCCGACGGACATATTGCTGGCCGACAAGCCGGACAAGTATGGTTGACAACAAGTGGCCCCAGAATAGTGCCCACACCGTAAATGCCCTGAGATACTAGCAATACAGACGGACTCCGTTTTTGCCACATCTCAATGAGCCACACGTTGTTTGAGTTATTCCACGCGCCGACACCGAACCCGTAGAAAAACATTCATAAATATAGCTGATAGAGTTGGCGCACGTGGGGTAGAAATATTGTGTTTACTCCCATGAAACTGATCACGATCAATAAGACTATTAGCCGACGCACCCGGTTTTGGGTAAATTCTCACAACGAATACCTAGGATAATTAACTGTTTCAAGTCATATTACGCTAAATAGAAATCAATGGTTTACAATAGTGGTTGAAAATTAAGTAATTTTATTGCAATACAATATTGTAGTCGTTAAAACAACTACATGATTTACATATGAGTAATTCAACCTTGTTAATATCCTGTAAACAAGCTATATAAGCCAATTGTAATAACAAATGTATAAGCATTCTGGATCCAGTACTCACCACGTTTAAATCTATTTTATATTAAATAAATTTACAATTCATATAAACTACCGAATAACTAATTCACTAATTAGAGTGGCCGCTGGCCACTCTACACTGGCGAGCCAATGCAGTGGCCTATTTTGGCCTACAGAACTTGCATCTCCGAAGATATGGCGTTATCCTAAAGTATAAAGTTATCCAAAATTGGTCCCCAAAATGACAATTTCTGGTTACCCTATTATCACAAGTTTTCAAGCATTTTCTGGTATCATCTCAAAGACTTTTTAAGAAGAGGGAAGATTATGGTAACTATTCTCAACAAAGATTAAGTTAACTATTAATTTTATGTAACAGCCAAAGGCCACTCTACAATATTACATATACAGAATATTGGTATTGGTATTGCAATACCATACTATACCAATAATATTGCAATATTTGACAATACCAATACAATATTGTGAGTTGTACTCTGAGGCAATCTGGTTACCCTATTATCACAAGTTTTCAAGCATTTTCTGGTATCATCTCAAAGACTTTTTAAGAAGAGGGAAGATTATGGTAACTATTCTCAACAAAGATTAAGTTAACTATTAATTTTATGTAACTTTATTTGCAATAATCACTCTTTATTTGCTTTATAATTAGTTTAAACTTTTGCAATATTTTTAAATTTTTAATTAAGCTATTTTATAATTTTAGTTGCTTAGAATTATGTATTAAAAAATTATGATTTTATTTACATTAATTTTGTCTAAATTAATATTTTATTAAATGCTAAATTTAAAATAAATCTTTATTGTACAACATTATATCAAGTTAGTTTTTTGAATTTAGAATTGATTAATAGAATAGAATATGAGGAAATTTCAAATAGCTGTTAATTATTGAATTTATGAATGATTGAGGTAATGCTTATATCTAGTTCAACATTATGAGAATTAAGTAATAAATAATAATTAGTGATTATAATATGAAATATAAGTAATAATTATGAGAAATACGGGCTACAAATAATGAATCTACTGAAATAATGATAAATTAATAATAATGAAAATATATGTCCTTAATTTGAACATTTAATTAGCATCAAGATGACATCAATTATAAATTGTAAATAGTTAAAACAAATCATACTATATTACAATTGACAAACAGAGAACAGACACCCACGCATAATGTTATACACGAAACGTTACATTTATAAAGGGTGGGGACTTACAATATGCATTGGAAACACATAGAGGGGAGTAGAAGGAGAGGGGTGGGTGTGTGTAACAGACTATGTGTACACTAAACGTATGTAAAACCGAAAGATTGTCTACTATTTCCACATAATAGCTACAATAGAGCGTTTGTTTATATTCAGTACTATGGTGTAATGGTTAGAAAGTCTGTCTACGAATTGAATTGCCCAGGATCGAAACCCATGAGCAGCATTACTTTTTTTTGTTTTTTATTTCTCTCTCTCTCTCTCTCTCTCTCTCTCTCTCTTTCTCGCTATATAATATAACGGGTAACCGGAAACAGAAATCGAGCTGTGTCTAGTAGTATAAAAATTCAAATGCAATTAGTCATAAATGTTTTCTGAAAATTTAACTTGATATTTTGTTTGTGTTTTGATTATATTGAAATATCAATAATTAACATTGTCAAACAAAATCTAATGCAACAGAAATTACATGTAATTATTATTCAATCTATGTTTATGTAACAATTTGTAATTGCTTTTTATCAAAAATATTATTGTTAAACATTTTTGCTTAAATTTGTTCAGGGTGAGTAATGTAGTCGTTAAAACAACTACATGATTTACATATGAGTAATTCAACCTTGTTAATATCCTGTAAACAAGCTATATAAGCCAATTGTAATAACAAATGTATAAGCATTCTGTATCCAGACCTCAACACTTTAACATCTATTTTATTATAATAAATAAAGTTATACTTAAAACCAACTGAGTAACAATATTATTAATTAGAGTGGCCAAAGGCCACTCTACAATATTACATATACAGAATATTGGTATTGGTATTGCAATACCATACTATACCAATAATATTGCAATATTTGACAATACCAATACAATATTGTGAGTTGTACTCTGAGGCAATATCATAACAATACCAATACCAAAAAATTAAAGTTTCACATTCACTAGTTTACAATAGGTGTTTTAAATTTTAATAAAACTTGTACACATTTAAAGATTAATATCCACCTTGTACATACGGTATTTATTTGCCGTAGTTATCTCGAAGTCATTAATGATGCAATCATTATATCAGTAATTAATGAATTTGTGAGGAAATGAAATATAATTTAATTTAAATTTCATCAATTTTAATTAAATAACTGTATTATTCGGATCCCATATTTGGTATAACTAACAAATTTTTATTTTATTTTAATATTAGCAATAATTATTTATTATATATAACTAGTTTAATTATAAATAAATGAATATGTTACGAATAAATTTGTATAGAATACCACTGAAAATTAAAATATGTATATTTACTTCAGTGGTATTCATAATTATGTACTTGTATTTACACGAACAGAGCTACAATTTCTGCCAGAGAATGCAATTAACAAAAATGTTGAAAAAAGGTGAATTGATAACCTATGAAGTAACCAATGCTGGCCAACTAATATCGGCCCTGAACTCGGTCAACGCGGGCAACACAATACACCTGCACGACGGCCACTATAGCGGCCCCTTTCAAATTAGCCGTAGCGGCTCCGGGAGCGCATCCATCACATTGACGGGTAGCAAAAAGGCTGTACTGACCGGCGGCCTTAATTTCGGAATTCATCTGAAGGGTAGCCATTGGGTGCTGACCGGGTTCACAGTCGCTGATTCGTGGAATGGTATTGTGTTGGAGAGCGCCTCACATAATGTGATTGATAACGTCGAGGTCAAAAATATTACTGAAGAGGGCGTGCATTTTAGGTGGGGTTCCAGCGATAATGTGCTGAAAAATTCAAAGATTCACCTGACAGGCCGTGGCTCAAAAAAGAATCAAGGTTATGGTGAAGGTGTTTATATTGGTCAGGCAGTAAGTACAAGATTTTGTTAGGTATCCAGTCCGTCATTATCTATTGTCGCCTCAGAAATCTTTATATCTTCCAAACGAAAGGAGCTAGATCAAATCTGTAAACTGTAATGTGTTGGTCCATATATCTAGTATTTTTGTAGAAAAAATTATTGAAATCACGTGACTAGATCATATACATTTTTGGGTCATTTCGAAATGCCATGGTTTTTGCCAAGTTGAAAAGGGGGTCGGGAAGGGGCGGGTATGCTATTCTGTAGAGGAGGTGTCAAAGTATAGTAATAACTTAGAACCTCCTTCATTTGATTGCTGGATTTTACACAGCATGTCACCAAACTATGGCAATTTTTGCATGTTAACCTATGGGGTTTTTTAACAATGTTATTTTTAAACATAACTAACTATATCATATAATACTACATTGAATGCTAATAATATAAGTAAAAATAATTTTGAAAAAATTCCATTCTATAGACAAAATATCGTCAATTGCAAAATTGAATATTTTGAGTTTTTATGTCTAAAACTCGATATTTCAACTGACGATAGTTTGTCTATAGAATGGAATTTTTCCAAAATTATTTTTACTAATATTATTAGCATTCAATGTAGTATTACATGATATAGTTAATTATGTGTTAATATAACATTTTTAAGAAACCCCATAGGTTAACATGCAAAAATTGCCATAGTTTGGTGACATGCTGTGTAAAATCCAAAAATACAATGTAGGTGGTTCTAAGTTATTATTATACTTTGACATCTCCTCTACAGAATAGCATACCCGCCCTCTCCCGACCCCCTTTTCAACTTGGCAAAAACCATGGCATTTCGAAATGACCCAAAAATCTATATGATCTAGTCACGTGATTTCAATAATTTTTTCTACAAAAATACTAGATATATGGACCAACACATTACAGTTTACAGATTTGATCTAGCTCCTTTCGTTTGGAAGATATAAAGATTTCTGAGGCGACAATAGATAATGACGGACTGGATAATATGGTAACCTAATTATATTGGTAACCCACTAAAACAAAAACAATACAATAAAACAAAATTATCATAGATTTGTACTACTTGATAATATCAAGTAATATTATTAGCAACATTTCTGTAAAAATTGAGATTGATTAATTAGTGAATAGTTTTTCTTATTTTTTTCATGCTTAGTTGCCTAAATATTTACTACTATTTTAAAATCTGCAATATTGATTTAATCATTAATATGTTTTAATTTAGGTTAAGCATTGGCAAAGTGGTCAGCCCGACAAGAGTGACCGCAATCAAGTGCTCAACAACCATATCGGACCCGATGTGGCCGCAGAGTGTATTGATATTAAGGAGGGCTCGTGTTGTGGTGTGATCAAGGGCAATTATCTGGATGGCCATGGTGAGATTGGCGAGCATCATTCCAATAGTTTGATTAATGTTAAGGGAGATAACTATGATATTCAAGACAACATTTGCACCAGCCCTAAATTAAATGTATTTGAGGTAGACACAATTATTGTAATTATTGATGTGCATTTTGGTGACCTATAATGTCTATTATATAATTATTAAATTATTAATGGCTATTATTAAAATAATGTATACAATTTTAATATTTTTTGCTACAATAGATTCACCGTATAGCCAGAGCAGGCATTGGTGGCTGTAATAATACAATCATGAATAACAAGTGCAATGACATACCGACCGGCGGTCGCTGTACTTTTAATACCATGAAAAACTGCGGCAATAAAGTCCAAGGTTTTTTGAATAAATAAACGGTATATAACAAGTAAAGCCAAAATTTGCTTATAAGCACTTTTCACATCTAACCCTTGAGTTGTAATTTATACACTATTCATATGTTAGTAATATATAGTGCACTCTGATATGATAAATGGGGTTTGAAATATTATTAAATTATAACTATTATGGTAATAATAGGGCAGTTGATGACTATATTAAATGTAACGTTTATAATGAATGCTTGAAAAAGCACCTTGGTGATTCAGTAACCACGTCATATTAAAAAATATCCCCTATATCAATTTGGCTTGTGTTGGTATATAAGTTTAATGCAGTAAAGTTGTAAAATCACTATATTTTAATTTCTTTGCCATTTGAAAAGTACAGATTCAAAATTAATAATAATTATATTAAAATGACCATATATAAACATGGAAAAAAATCTATTTTCAAAGGCTAGGGCTATAGACTAATAAGTTACTGGGCCCCGCTGGCCTGGTCACCATTTGACATGGATATGAATATACATGGTCAGAGGTCTTCGTGAGTGATGTCCATTCCGTCGCAGGACTTCGGGTTCGGGAGTAGTGACAACTTTTATCGGGAAAGAATTTAATCTATTTAACGACGTATTTTATGTTAGAATATGTCATATGATATATCAATCGAACGGATTCGATGGGTAGAACCCAATTCTGAAGGAATATTTTTATTATACCTCTCCCGAAAAAAGTTATCTTCAAAATAAAATATGTGAAAAATTAATGTACGTTATTTATTATGAAAACGTTATTTATTAATGTAAGTGATATGTAATTTTATTTTATATGTGCATACTTTATACTAACACTACTAACATTAATAACGTTTTAATGCATAAAAAATGTCAAAACCATATTTAAATCAATATTTTTGAAATTGCTCTCGATTGGTACATCCTAATTCGGAAATTCCTTAAGAATTGGGTTCTACCCATCGAATCCGTTCGATTGATATATCATATGACATATTCTAACATAAAATACGTCGTTAAATAGATTAAATTCTTTCCTGATAAAAGTGGTCACTACTCTCGAACCCGAAGTCCTGCGACGGAATGGACATCACTCACGAAGACATCTGACCATGTATATTCATATCCATGTCAAATGGTGACCAGGCCAGCGGGGCCCAGTAATCTATTAGTCGATAGCCCTAGCCTTTGAAAATTTAACTCTTCATTTACGAAAAATATTTAATTTATTCGCAGTTTTTTATAATATTAAAAATTTGAAAATATACTTTTTTCTATGTCTATATACAATCATTTTTGTATAAATATTATTATATTTGGACTTATAGATTTCAAATGGCAAAGAAATTAAAATTTAGTAATTTTACAACTTTACAGCATTACACTTAATATTATATACCGTTTATTTATTCAAAAAATCCTGAAATACGTATTAAGTTATATTTTATGATAAACATTTTTGTATATAATTTGTTAAAATTGATCAAGTAACTTTTGAGTTATTACTACTATACTGTTCCATTGAGATACTATGCAAAAGTTGGTGAGGTGTTGGTTTTCCCAAACTCATATTTTTTATTAAGAATAACGATGGTTAGCATAATTTGGGAATTTACCTAGAATATGGTTTATTGATTAAATTAAGCCAACATTTCTTGAAATTTGATTTATAAATCACAAAACAGCGTAATTCATTTGTTTTTAACTTATGTGATTCAGGAGTAAACCCCAACTAAAGTAGTACATCTCGGATATCGCTTTGGCAATGCTATCCAATGGGAAGCAAAAAATTCGTGAAATAATTAAAAATATTAAAATTTGTAATATATGTCTATATCTTATTTATTATATTCAATCTTTGCGATAAGATACATTTGGACATGTTATTATTTATTCATATAAAACTTACCATGTTAATGTGCCAAAAAGTTATACACGGTGGGTGAGAATTTTTCCTGTTCAGCAATAGATACAGACAAATAAATCTACTATATAAATATTATTTTGAAGATATATTGTGACGACAATCAGAGTTCCGGGGGTCGGGAGTGAACTCTTGAAGAGTCATCGGACGGTATTCGGGACTAATGTCTCGGAAAGCGACTAAGTCTACAGTCGAGTGATGTTTTTGTTATGTTTTAATGAGATGTCCTTATTTCGGGACTTCTAGTATTGACGCGAGAAGTACACACGAATGATTAGTATTCACTGTTTGAATGAATATGAATGAGAAGTAACACTATGTGTGGAAGTAAATGATTAGACAAATGGACAGCACTTCGTGTGAATATCAATTTCCAATCCTTTATTCATAGTTCAAGCAAAATGTATGACAAACGTTGAGTATATATCGTATGAGAGCGTATATGTTAAATGACATGAATGTAGAGTGACTTCTAGAAGTCGGAGCGGAGAAGTACTGATGTGTGTGGAAATGTCTGGTTTTATACAATGTTATGTCAAATGAAAGTGTATCGTAACTATAAAAAATCGTGATTAAAATGATAAAACATAGTTAAAAGTAATTGTATGAAAATGTATAATAATGTGGTATAAACTGGATATTGTGTTAATGAAGTCAATGTGTGTTCAAGGGATTAGTGTATGTGAATGACAAGTAATGAGGGCAAAGGTAATAAACGTATATTGGGTTTGAAATGTATGTACATATATACAAAAGAAGTACGGCGCTAATCTTCTGCCGAGAAGTACTCGGTGTCCAAGTCCTGTGAATCTTCACAATATAATCACAGTTTTGAACAAGAATCACACAGCTATGCTATACGTTAACCACTATTCGGGTGATTCATAGGATTTATCATTACCCATGTTAATCCAATGCCATAGACTTAGCATTACCCATGTTATTCCTATGTCGTAGACTTAGCATTATCCATGTTATTCCTATGCCATAGAATTAGCATTATCCATGTTATTCCTATGCCATAGATTTAG
This sequence comes from Medioppia subpectinata, assembly GCA_905368565.1. NCBI lineage: Eukaryota > Metazoa > Arthropoda > Arachnida > Sarcoptiformes > Oppiidae > Medioppia > Medioppia subpectinata. The sequence goes on from CAJPIZ010000016.1 coordinate 20,077, forward strand.
TATTACCCATGTTATTCCTATGCCATAGACTTAGCATTACCCATGTTAAAGTATAGCCAAAAACTTAAGCTCTAATTCTATGTTAAATCCCATAGAGCGGGAAGGCCGGGGAGTGGGAGGGAGGCCTAACGATTCTATAAACCACATTATTCATATCTGAATTGTGGTCAAAAATATAACAAGTAAAAAGTTTTGGCTAAAAAATTAATCAATAAACAATGTTTAAGGTACATTTCCAAATTTTGGTAATCATGGTCATACATCTTGAACAAGGTAATTAATAAAAGTTTTGGATATTGAATTTAATTGTAATTTTGAAAAACAATAGCTAAGATAGTTAACTATCAGTTATAAATTTTAATTTAATCAACTATTATATTTCCCGGTAAAATGATGTTATTTTGCGCTGAAATCGAAGTCTATGGCTATACTTTAACATGATGTTTTTGTGTCTATTGGGAATTGACATGAGATTACAGAATAAGTCTATGGTAATACTTTAACCTGAGTAATGTTAAGTCTATGGCAATGCGTAATGCTAAGTCTATGGTAATTCTATGTCTATGAACAATGATAACTCTATGAGACTAATGATGAGTCTATGTAAAGTGCTAAGTTTATGGCTTTGGAATAATATGTGTAATGCTAAATCTATGGCAATGTTAAGCATATTGGACTACTGCTAATCTATTGGATACGGTTAACTCTATGAAATTAATGTTAATCTGGTGTATAATATTGATCGTATGAGACTAATGCATGTTAACTCAAAGAAATTAGTAATAATTGAATAACAAATCTATTGGACTCATTAAAACTATGGACAAGCTATTTTTAACCACAATTCAGTATGAATAATGTGGTTTATAGGATCGTTTGGCTACCCCTCCCCCCGCTCTATGGGATTTAACATGGGATTACAGCTTAAGTTTATGGCTATACTTTAACATGGGTAATGCTAATCCTATGGAGCTTTTCTCATAGACTTAACATGGGCTAATGTTATCCTATGGGTAATGTTAATCCTATGGGAGACTATTTCCTATGGGAAAGGGAAATATGAAGGGAAAGGGTAGTTTTTCTTCATGGTAATCCTATGAGACTAATGTTAAGTCTATGGAAGAATGCTTTAACATGAGTTTCTATGGGATTACAGCTTAAGTCTATGGCATAAGAATAACATGGGCAATGCTATGTCTATGGCATAGGGATAACATGGGCAACACTAAGTCTATGGCATAGGGATAACATGTGTAATGGTATATCAATGGGACAATGGGATTATAAATGAATCTGCAATAATACATGGAACTAATTGTTGTCTAAAACATTTAAAATTCTCAAAATAATAAAAGTGAAAGTATTCTAACAATAGTATTGAAAAATTTAAAATGTTTGATGCATTTCCAGAATTGTGGTTAACGTATAGCATCGCTGTGTGATCCTTGTTTTAATATTTACCCAAATTGTTGTTAACCTATAGAATCGCAGTATGCTTCTTGTTTTTTAAAACATGTTATAGATAATAACGAGTTCATTATATCTGTGATGCGCATTACCAACTAAGTCAAACTCGTACACCCAAGTGTACACAGCAAAATTAAATGTGTAATAATTTAAACACTATTCATAATTCATTGATATATAAAGTATACTAATATATCTTTAGTACCCCCACCTTTTTCTAAACATTAATGCGATTTATTAATGAATATGTAAGGAAATGAAAATTTTAGTTATAATGACATATTTTTATTAAAATTAGTAATATTAGTATACAATATGGGTATAACTAACTAATTATTGCCTTATTTTCATAATAGCAGTAATTATTTATAAAATATAACATAATTTTATTTTGAATAAATAAAATGTTGCGATTATGCTTCTATAGAATACCTCTCTACAAAATGTGTATATTTACTTCGATGGCATTTATAATTCTGTACATGTATTCACACAAACAGAGCAACGATGTCTGCCATCGAATGCCATTTAGAATAAAGTTGAAAACTAACGTAAACATCAAACGTGACATAAAACTGTCGAATAGCGGAGAATGGAGTGAATTAATGGCTAACAAACTGGCAATTTATTCGGCATTCTTGACCGAACAATCGGTTGTAAGAATCACATCACTTGTGGCCACAAAAAGCATACCCACACTACTCGTCGAATGTCACTTCGTTGGTAACGACCGAACCCGAGTGCTGCACAGAGTTGGCAATGTCAAAGTCAGGATATTGCCTAAATATCGTAATATATATAATTTCCATTCTTCGGAAATCGTGTGCCCACTGCCTAAACGATACCATTCAGTCGTAAAGTACGTAACCGTTCGGTTAGTTAACGACGGCGACGAAAGCTCTACCGCGAATAGGCTTACAATTAAAGTGCGCAAAACTGACTCGTATTACAACCCTTTGATCAACGATTTGCGGACTGTTGTATGCGTAAAACCCCTTCACAATACTGTCACCCAGATAGCAAATCTCCTCGAGTTTGTTGCCTATTATCGGGCCAATGGTATCGAGAGGTTTGTATTTTACGATTACGCCGCCGACGCCTCTTTCCGAGCGTTGTTATTGAGTATGAATTTTACACAAATACTGACGTGGAAGCTACCTGTCGATAGACAAGACATGCAAACGGCTTATGTACGAACGTGGGCGCAGCATGCCCAAATTAACGACTGTCTGTTACGGCATTCAAAATCGCCCGCGATTTTTGTAGATATGGATGAGTTTATTGTTGTCCGAAAGAGGGCGTATCTGAACATGAAAGGGCAGAACCCGACAACTGGACAAAGTCTTACTATTCAATCATTAATTGAAAACGAAATGAAAGATCCGTTTTCTTCGGCACTGGTTGTCAACAACCGATTCCTGTGCGACGAATTCCAGTCGCAACACGAGTTTCCACGCATATTAAGTCACACTCGACTACAGCGCCAGCCCTGGAAATCAGGCAAAAAATCAAAAATTATTGTGTTAAGACCTAACCGTATTTTAACTGTCGAGATACATTTCGTCATTTCCATGCTTGGCTTTTACCACAAAATAATGAATGACTCGGATGTACTCATGTTTCACTACCGCTGTTGTCGGGGCTGGCGCATGCTCCAAGATGAACTCCATCGGCCGCATTCACGCTTCGCTCCGTCCAGCGATAACTTTACTGATGATTATTCAATGGCAGCGTTTGAAATACAAATCACCACGTTTATTGCACAATATGTTCAAATGTGAATAATTAATTTTTTTAAAATCTTCATTAAATGTTTAACTTTAATATACAGTATATAAAGAAAATAAACTTGCATTAATATTTCACATATCAAATACTTATGTTTATACAATAAAAATTACATAAAATATAAAAAAAACACAATAAGTTTAATAAATTTCGGCTAGTTTATTTTTAAACAAAAATTTTAACCAATGTTGTAGTTGTCATTATTTTTTTAAAATAAAATTTGCATAAAATTCATATTCTATAATTATGACATTTATATCACAGATATGTTTCAAATATTAGCTCAAATGGAAACCTATTATACTACCTATTTTGTAGTGTAGCTAAAATTCTAAAATCAGTCTGATAATTTAAGTTAACATTCTTAGGCACTAGAATCCAAGTTTCATTAAGATTGGTTAATTGGTCTGTATTCTGGAATTTTTAAAAAAGTGTCAGTTGGAATTATTTTGACAAATTTGCACCAAAATATTTTGTCAAAATTTATCATATTTTTAAAGTAAAAATATTTTTAAAAAATACATGTTTGAAGTGATTATTTAGTTATTGGGATTCACCAATAGTTATCTGACAATAGTTTAGAGAAGATATAAAAACTTTAACTATTATGAGAATCAAATGCGAACCGACCGAACACAGGCCGCCAATCGGGTCGACTGCCGATAATGATATGGCCAGAGTTGGGGTACCCGTCACTGTTGGCCATTGAATAGCATATCATTAAATACATTAAATATTGATGATTTCAAAAGAGTAAATCAAATTTTTGTATTATCTCTATTATTATTTGAGCATGATAAATTTTAGTCGAAATTTACACGTCAACAAATACCAAAAGTGAGACCCTCCCATAGGAATACATTATTTTGACTGGTGCACTTTGAAAAATTTTAGCATCAAAACTAATTATCCGGAGTTAATGAAACTTGATTTCTGGTGCCTACGAATGTAAACCTAAATAATGAAGTCATTTTCATAATTTTACGTATACTATAAATACCATAGTATAATAGGTTATCATTTCTCCTAATAATTATTTCGTTATTATCAGGGCATTGCTAAATATGCATTTATAAGCAGTCAAATTTGTCATATAATATTTAATAAAACAGGGTCTAATATGCACTAAAATATGGATTTATTTTAAAAAATAAATTTATTGATAAATATTACGATTTTGCCATTAATATATTAATTATAAGGTTTCTCAGTAAAATTTGAATACTTAAACATAATTTGAGGACTTTATGCAAATTGTAACGAAATTACGGTCAAAAATCTATTAAATTAGACCTGGGCACTCTACTCAGACCTTGACCGTTCCCTCGCCACCATCTCTGCTATTAATGTTCTATATTACCCTGTTAACAATATAAGTTTGCTTAAGCAATTGCTACTTACCGGTCCTAATTAGGCTAGTAACGGTAGCTGCCTTCATGAGCTAGGCCCGTTTTTGGGTACACTATCGGTCACTCCTTATTTCAGGCCCCAGGCCTTATGGCCTTTTTCGGTGGAGAATAACTCGATCAACAAGTTTTGTAGTGATCACAGTTTTTATTTATGCTTCAACACATTGATATGATACAAACATACAGAGTATATAAATGATAATAGTTATAGAGATGATAAGATTACAGTCACATAGTTAACAAGCCAACCGAGTGCCACCGATTGTTAGGTAGACTTAGGGTTTTATACCCCTAAGTAATACGGGGAATGGGTGAAATGCGATGGGTCGGAGCACGCGTGTCATGGCGTAGAGTATAGACGTGGTCTTAGCCCATTGGCTAAAGGCTTAAAGGCGATCGATATGAGAGTGACTACTTATGGGACCGGTGAAATTATAGCGATAACAGTACCATAAAAAAATATGAGACTGTGAGACTAAATAAATAATCGGTCTACTCGTTTCAATATATTTAGTCAAAATCTGTTCAATTTTAATCATTGTTTAAAAAACGCACATATTTGAGCAAATTTTATTTCACAAGTTTTTCATTTAATTTATGACAAAGAAATATTTTCAATATATTTTATGCAACTTAATTCACATTTATATGTTTTTAATTAGTCTGCAATTAATTAAACATCAAAATATTTTGTTAATAGATATTAGGAGACACGAAAAATAATGCGAGAATTTTTGTTAAACTATTTTAAAATAATTTTTTAAGTATTAATTTTAATAATTTCTACAAAAATAGATTTGTTAATTTAAAATTCAATACATTGTCTATAATTTATAGTTGAAACCAATTTTTTTTATCAATTGCCATTCATGACCACCAATGCTTCAAACATAATACACATTACAAATTATACTGTGTGAAATTTTTATATCATGGACCATGATTCATGGTTTATTTGCCACGGCATCAGCCCGAAAAATACAAACAATATATGATTATAATTGTTGTATTGAATATTAACAATTAGGGTAGTTAACTTTGTCCCGCGACCATCACCTTAGCTCTGGTGCCCAACTTAAGGTGGCCACCCGTCGGTAGTTATCAATTTTTTTTGAGACACAAATCCAAAACAATTGGTGTGAAGATATATATTGACAGTAGAGATGCAGTGATTAGAATAGTTGGGATCACTTAAATGCTATTGGAAAGAGCTAGAGATCATGTAAATGGATTTTAGGACAATTTGTGTCTATAAAAATTTAGCAACTTTAAATATAAAACTTAACAGAAAAATAATGGCAACAGATATGAAGTCCATACCCATTGCATCCTTAACCGATACATATACTCTCAAGATTCCCGTCGGTTATCATCACTTCCACTGTCTGTTAGAGGAATGGCATGAAATAATAAAGACCCTGTCAAATAATGGGTGTTTCTATTTTTTGCCCTAAAATCAAGCTATCCCTATATAGAAACAATTAAAAGATTTATCACAAGAAGACCAATAATCACCATCATTATAAAGTTTAGACCGATGATTAAAGTTTATTGTGTTAAGAATAAATAAAGTTTGAATTTCATGTCAAATTATGGCAAAACTTTTCGTGTCCCCTGATATAACAACGCATAGCTTTTTAATACATTTGTAAAATATGCCCTTAAAATGCTGTTATAGTTGAAATATGCGGTAACCCATGAAATATGCATTAATATGCAAAATAAACCTCGGCTAAAGTGACCCCCAGTATATGATCGGTGGACATCCGGACACTCGAACTGATCACATGTACCGATAAATATATGCAAGTATGCATTTAACAATGGCCTGGTTATTATGATTTATTAATAAGCGTTGGGTATCCGACAATTATTGAAATAATTAATATTGATGTAAAAGCCATATCGCCGACAGGTTTTTTTGCACTGCCAGTGATAGGCGGCCGCTATTTAATGAATTGTTTGCAATACAGATCCGGTCGGCAGTCGTGCCGACCTTCATCTGCTACGGTTGTGAATAAATAATTAAAATTATTACAAACAATGATCACACAACAATGCTATACGTTAACCGCAATTGGGGTATTACTCACACACAACGATGCTATACGTTAACCTCAATTGGGGTATTACTCACACACAACGATGCTATACGTTAACAACAATTGGGGTATACTCACACACAACGATGCTATACGTTAACCACAATTGGGGTATTACTCACACACACCGGTGCTATAAGTTAACCACAATTGGGGTATTACTCACACACACCGGTGCTATAAGTTAATCCACAATTGGGGTATTACTCACACACAACGATGCTATACGTAAACCACAATTGGGCCCTGACCAATACGAGTTTTAGTCACAAAATTCAACTATGATTAGAATAAACCCTCTAAGGGCAATAATAACTAACTCTACAAATATACAAAATCATCATGTAGTGATCGTATCATTAAATATTTTTAAAACATTGTTAAATTAATTATTAAATTAATAGCAGTATTTACAGATGTATCATTGCCATAGATTTAACATTAATCATGTTAAAATATAGTCATCGACTTAAGCTGTAATCCCATGTTAAATTTTATAAGGTTAGAAGGCCGGGAAAAGGGGTGGTATGCGAACAATCTTATAAACCATATTTTCATATATGAATTGAGGTTAAAAATACAAACTATACGTAGAGTATTGAAATAGTATTACTGGCAGTCAACAAATAAGATGCTGCGCTACGGAGGTGTGATAATGGGTTTGTATATAAAATAAATGTTCTCATTATATGCTCTTGATAATATAAATAGTTTGCTAAACTAACGACAAAGTGTTGTGAAGTGCTAAATTTCATATAATGTTCCGTTATATTGTTTTGCACAAAATATTTATATCAACTGGTTTCGAGATTAATTAATTAATATTACCATTAACAGTAAATGAAAGATCTCAACAAAAACGTTCAATAATAAAGAGGTGGGAAGTTTGTTTAAATTATTGAGCAGAATAGGGAGATTAGAAGAAGTGATCAAAGTTGGAGTGGGTACAGTGTTTGTGAACAGTTTGACATAAAATCTTGTCACCTTTTATCAATAATGTACGAGGGGATAAAAGATGTTATTATGCGCTGGTTAGTCTGAAATAAATAACAAAGATTATATTTTATTTTTAAAATATTGAATTTGGGACAATTTGTAGGGATTTATGTTAGAAAGAATCGAATGTAAAAATAGGCAATTTGTTGGTCAGCCATAAGAAATTGTCAATTATATCAACATAAAAACTTGCATAAGTTTACACTACAAACAATACAAACAATAATAAAATAACAAAAAATAACATTAAATTATTCCTTGAATTAATTGCTTGACTGCAGAATTCGTCCAAATCCTGGGCCACGATCTTATTGGTCAACGCATACAACTTATCTACCGGACAGTCGGTCAAACCATCGCAATTGGGTAGAGCCAGGAGGTAGGGGTCTTTTGCATCATGATTATCATCCTGGGTCTCATTGAAATAATAAATCCTTACAAAATAACATACATTAGTTGCGCTCCCAGGTATCTGATGTAGCTCAATGAACAAAGTGGACCCGTACGGTATAAGCTGGTTATTCCATATATTAAGTGCATTCATAAACGCTGCCATAGTCGAGTCATGGGTCGAGTATACGTACAACTTATGGTTATATATCGTACGTGAGCTGCCGTTTATGGCGTGTCGCACGTTATCGACGAGCTCTTGAAACAATGGGCCGCCCCAAGCCGTACGTAGAATATTGCTCAGGTACCGGGTGTTCCAGAAGTGGCGCACCAGTAGCTGTAGTTTATGCATAATTCGCTGATCGTCGCCCGCGGGCCACAAACCCTTATCGGCCCACAGATAACCCCTGTGATTCTCAATGAACAGCGTGTCCCAAATGTTATTGACCAAAATAATGTCATTAATTTCTTTGCCAATAATTTTGCTCACATTTTGCAGAAAATCGTTTTCACTTTCCATTATAGCCCTAATCTTATCTGATTTTAGATAATCAAAATTAGCTTGTTTAGCTTTGGGACAATAATAGTTTGGTCGAAGTAACTTGTCATCATTTATCTGCTTCAACGGATATGTATAAACGGGAAAAGGTTGCCATACGGAACACATCTTTGCGTCGGGGTTAACAGTCCACTTCGATCGGGCTGTTGTGGGCGGATATGCGCCGGACAGTACCAACTGAATCGATTCTAAGCATCGCGACGACGCAGAACTTCTAGCATATATCTCGCGCGCCGAGTAGTCATTGCCAAGATATGAGTCATAGTTTGCGCGAATATATTTGCCCACCCTATACATACGATATTTACCCACACTTGTTAGCTCGCCGTGACCTTCGGGCCATATCACGTGATCTTTATCGTTGGCCAATCGGAAGGGGTCTTTTGGGAACCAATGAATGGGAGTCCTGTCTCCGTGTCTGTGGACCACTTGTAAGAGTTTCAATGTTGTGATGTCGTGTCCCGACCACAGGTGCACTGTCTTTATGCATAGCAAATATAACACCAGTGTTTGTAATGATAAATGAATTATAGTCTGCAGCATTATAAAATTTATACTAATGAATTTGTAGTTAATTTTGTAGTTAATTATATTATTTATTTTATATAATATGTAGTTTTATTGAAAACTGAAAAGTTATTACCTTATGGTATCAAAATAAATTCTATATAAAACATATTATTTTACATTTCAAATTATTCACTGGATTTTTTAAAATTATGGTATTAAATTTTAAAATACTACATATACTTGACAAATAATGCACTTAATCCTAAAATTTCTATGTAAAAAATTATAATTTATGTTTAATTTTTAAAATTTATTATCATTTTAATTATAATAAATGATGATTAAAATTGACTAAATGCGAAAATGTTTTTTCAATAAATCACGCACCAATATAGCTGGGTATTATTAATCACAATTCAGCTATGAATAATGTGATTTATAGGATTGTTCTGCCCATCTTGCCATATCTAGTGGTTTATATCGTTGATAATAATATCGAGGTCGTTAAAGAACCAGTATTTTAGAGCCATGTCTCCATGTCTGTCGACGACTTGCAGTAGTTCTACTATCGTGTCCGACCACTTGTGTACTGTTTTTATGAGTAGAAAATGAATAACAAAAGTATTTTTTAATAACGAGTGCATTATATCTGTGATGCGCTGTATTAATAAATATGTAAGAAAATGAAACCAAGTTTAATTAAAATTTTATCAATTTTAATTAAAAAATGGTGAATATTAATATACATTATTGTTAAAAGTATCAACTAATTGAATTACTATAATAGTAGCATAATAGATTAAATATATTTAATTTTAATTTGAATAAATAAGCATGTTACTATTACAATCTTATAAAAAAATAGTGAAAATTAAAATATTTATATTTACTACATTGTTGATCATAATTCTGTACAACTATTCACATGTACAGACCGACGATCTCTGCCATCGAATGCCATTTAAAATAAAGTTGAAAAATAACGTAAACATCAACCGTAGCAGAAAAGTGGCTGATAGCGGGAAATGGAGTAAAATAATGGCTAACAAACTGGCAATTTATTCGGCATTTTTGACCGAAGAATCAATTGTGAGAGTCACATCACTCGTGGCCACCAAAAAAGTACCCACACTACTCGTTAAGTGTCACTTCTTTGGTGTCAACCGAACACGAGTTCTGCACAGCGCTGGCAATGTCACAATCAGGCTATTATACAAATATCTCAAGAGATATAATTTCCATCCCTCAGAAATCGTGTGCCCACTGCCTAACCGATACCATTCACTCGTAAAGTACGTAACCATTCGCTTAGCAAACGACGGTGATGGAAACGGCTATACAGCCGACGGGCTTACAATTAAAGTGCGCACAACTGAGTCGTATTATAATCCTATGATCAACGATCTGCGTACTGTTGTATGCGTAAAACCCCTTCACAATACTGTCACGCAGATAGCAAATCTCCTCGAGTTTGTTGCCTATTATCGGGCCAATGGTATCGAGAGGTTTGTGTTTTACGATTACGCCGCCGACGCCTCCTTTCGGGAGTTGATATTGAGTATGAATTTTACCCAAATATTGACGTGGAAACTGCCGATCGATCCACAGGATATGCGAACGGTTTATGTAAAAACGTGGGCGCAGCATGCTCAAATTAACGATTGCCTATTGCGGCATTCAAACTCGCCTGTAATATTAGTCGATATGGATGAGTTTATTGTTGCCCAAAAAAGCCTTACGATTCAATCACTAATTGAAAACAAAATGAAATACCCGTTTGTTTCAGCACTCGTTGTCAACAACCGATTTTTGTGCGACGAATTCCAGATTAATCACGAGTTTCCACGCATTTTAAGTCACACTAGATTACAGCGCCAGCCCTGGCAAACAGGCAGCAAATCAAAAATTATTGCGTTGAGACCTAACCGTATAGTTAACCTAGAGATTCATTACGTCATTTCCACGTTACATGGCTTTTACCACAAAGAACTGAATGACTCGGATGTACTCATGTTTCACTACCGCTGTTGTCGGGGCCCCCGCATAATTCAAATGGGTGTCCATCGGCCTCATCCACACTTCTCTCCGTCGAGCGATCAATTCACTGATGATTACTCAATGGCAGCGTTTAAAGAACCAATTAATGCCTTTATCGCACAATATGTTCAAATATGAATAATTTATTTTTAAAATAATTATTGAACTATTAACTTTAAATTATTTAATTACTGTATTTTTATTTATACACACATAAATTATTTGCGTTTACACAATAAACGTCACCTGACTTTACATTTGGAATAATATACACTTGTATGTGGTCAAAATACTTTAATTTTAGCATTTGAGCATGTGTTTTACACAACATGATGACCGGGTCGGGCGCCTATCGGTTTAACCCAGTGGCAATAGTCTAAGGCTAAGCCGCTAAGCAGTCTGTATACAATTAAAATGCAAAAACACGAGTTTTGGTAATAACGAGTGCGTTAGAGCAGTGATTAGAGTGACCACCTGTACAAATTTGCCCTGTACAGTACAGGATTTGGCAATCTGTTCAGTGTACAGGCAGGGGACTGGTACAAAAATTACGTGATTATATTGTCATGATAAACGATCGTAAACGACGTAAGTTTTGTTTCAGTCTATGTGACTTTTGTCTAAAGCAATATAAAGGGCCGGTCAATATATCTCGCACAAGTGGTTTGGTCAATTACTCCTAAACCATAAGAGATAATCAAATTCTGTAAAAAGTATCTAAGAGCCCTATATACGCTAGTTCTTCTAAATATCAAACATTTAGATTTTGGTCACGTGGTATGCAAAATATGGGACAATTCCAAAAGCACATGTTATTGATCAAACGATAAGAAATATTGAGATGGTCCCCATGGCAAATTTNGATCAAACGATAAGAAATATTGAGATGGTCCCCATGGCAAATTTATAGAGCAGATGCTCCTGTATAACATAGAAAAAGAATTACTAAAATCTGATGAGTAGTATTGATTTTATGTCTCAACAAAGTCAGGCATTTTGTAATGCTAATCCTATGGGCAAATTTCAAGTAAGAAATATTGAGATGGTCCCAATACAAAATATTTTGAGCAAACAATTGTGTATAATGTACAAAAAGAATTATCAAAATCTGACATGTACTTTGGGTTTTATTAACAAAAGAGTGTTGTTATTTTATATTAATATTAATTTTTACTTTACTTTTTATTCATTTCACAAACAAGTTATAATAAAAATTAGCATAATAATTACTAATAAATTTTATAATTTACCTTAAATACAATAATATCAATAATATTGTTAGGTGGTACTGCTCCCAGTACGCCCAACCTTACCATATACCTGGCCACACACCTTTTACCACCCTGCTGACAACAAAACCACCTAGCCCAAACGTCCAAAACTATTGCACCTTGCTGATTTAAACAAATATAAAGTAACTAGGACAATAAATACACAAATATAGTATCTAGGTAATTTTATTGTGATCACTCCAAGTTGTGGTACACTCGTTGGGAGCCTGTGTGCGACTGAAGCACAGCTCCCAACACATCACTGCTCTCGCATCACATCGCGAGCTATTTTGATACCAACATCCCTTTCGACACCTAATTTGGTATCAAAGGGTTGTTGGTATAAAAATACTAACAATATTTTATTTTGAACATTTTGGAAAAATTATTATTAATCTAAAATACCATCACTGTTTTGTTGATAAACCCCAAAGTACATGTCCAATTTTAATAATTCTTTTTCTATGTTATACAGGAGTATCTGCTCTATAAATTTGCCATGGGGACCATCTCAATATTTCTTATCGTTTGATTAATACCACGTGACCAAAATCTAAATGTTTGATATTTAGAAAGAACTAGCGTATATGGGGCTCTTAGATACTTTTTACAGAATTTGATTATCTCTTATGGTTTAGGAGTAATTGACCAAACCACTTGTGCGAGATATATTGACCGGCCTTTTATAATGTCCAAGCGAGAAATTGACAAAAAAATAAGATAAAAGTATTATACTTTTATAGCAATATTATTGGTTTTCAATATAAGATACGCAATTTTCTTTTAATTGTGTCAAAATTGTAGTTGAAATTAGAGTGACCAGGTGTACACTATTAGGCAGCAGTGTACACTATTTTGACTTTCTGTACACTATTTTTAAGCTGTACACTATTTGTTTATTAAGAAAAATTAACTAAAAAATGAAAACTTTTATAAAACATTTTGTTTTGTGTAAAGCATTTCTTGTAATGAACAACAAATCGTGTTTTAAGAGTTTAAAAATATAGACAATTAATAATCCGAAATATTATTGATTGCAGAAAGTTTTAAACAGAAAATAGTGTACAAATGTTATCGTACACAGTGTTAATGATATATATTTATCACAATCTAATATAGAACTGTTAAAATGTATTCATTTAATTACAAATATAAAGTAATATACTATCAATATAGATATTTAAAATCAAAATTTCAAAAAAATATTGTGTACACTATTTGTACACTATTTTGACGAATATTTTTAGCTAATGTACACTATTTTGATTTTCCCACCTGGTCACACTAGTTGAAATACGTTTATAGTTTCAATTTCAATTAATTTATCTCTTTATAAAATATACAATACAAGATACTTATGATTATTTATAATTATACTATATTGAGAATATAAGTGTCCAGGCGAGCGTACAGAGAAGTTTACTAAAATCTACAGGAATGCCTCGGAATATATGATAATTAACTTTCCATTTAATGCCTCATTTTTACATACTAAACTTTGAATACAATCAAAAGTATAATAGATATAAATAAATTGTAAATAAACATTTTAGATATTTATAAATGACATATCATATTAAAATTTGAGCAAAAAATATTTATAATTATGGCCACAATTTAAAAAATTCGATTTTTGGGAGCTTATAATTCACGCCTAATAAACATAACCTATGGGCAAAAAATGCCATTGAAATCAATGGAAGTTCATGGAATGATTCGCTCTTCGGGGTAGCCATCACTGTCCAGTGGGTGACAATACACTGTAATGCTATTTAATATAATCATTAGATATTATTTTATTATATTAGATAGCAATTTGTGTTTTAACTTTGCAACCAAAGGACTGGCCACACGTTTACTGATTAGCATTCCATATGACATTTTGGTATACATGTGGTTCTTATTTTTTAAATTGTGGCCATTTATAAATATCTAAAATGTATATTTACAATTTTTTGATATCTATTCTACTTTTGATTTTATTCAAAGTTTAATAGGTAAAAATGAGGCATCAAATGGAAAATTAAAAATCATATGATGAAAGTATATGAAATGAAAGAACAACAACCAAACAGAATTAAGTACCCTATGTATTTCATATGGACAATGAGTAGTAGTCATAACTCAATAAGTACTAGACCAATGTTTACAATTTATATATCAAATTGTTCAGGATAAAAATTTAATTCGAAATATGTATCAGGAATTTTCCTCTAAATGAGAAGAATCAGACTTAACTCATACATAAGAGGTAAAAATACAATAATGTAAAACCTTGCCATTTAAAAACTACTGATTCAATTTTAATTTACAGTACATAAAATTATAAATAATTAAAAATAAAAAAATATAAATTTTTTGTTTTTAAAAATTCCAATCCTAAAGATATTTAAAACTTATTTTTTAGTTTTATGTGCAAAACTAAGGCCTAAAATTAAAATATTGAAATAAAAAAATTATATTATCATATTCTTAATTTGAACTAACTTGATGTACTGATAAATAAAATTGAATCAGTAGTTTTTAAATGGCAAGGTTATAAATTATTGTATTTTTAACTCTTAAATATGAGTTAAGTCTGATTTTTCTTATTTATAGAAAAAATCCTGATACATGTCTCAAATTAAATTTTATTTTGAACAATTTGATATATAAATTGTAAAAATTGGTCCAGTTCTTATTGAGTTATGACTACTACTCATTGTCCATAGGAAATACATAGGGTACTTAATTCTGTTTGGTTGTTTCTCTTTTAAATGTACAATTTCTCATTTCTCACTCTAGCGAGTTGGTCACTCTAGCAGTGATGCTCTGTATAAACAAATTTGTGAGAAAATGAAACATATTTTAATTAAAATTTTATTTACAGATGGTAATGTTAGTATACAATATAAAGTATATATATATCTAAACTATAACTTGTTAACATTTTAATAAACAATCATGTTAAAACTAAATTCTTATAAAATACCAATGAAAATTAAAATAAGCATATTTACTTCAATGGTATTCATAATTCTGTACATGTGTTCACACGAACGGAGCGAAGATGTCTGCCATAGAACGCAATTTAAAATAATGTTGAAAAATAATGTAAACATCAATTGTGGCATAAAAAAGTTGGATAGTGGCGAATGGAGTAAATTAATTGCTAACAAACTGGCAATTTATTCGGCATTTTTGACCGAAGAATCGGTTGTGAGAATCACATCACTTGTGGCCACCAAGTACCTTCGCACATTACGCGTCGAGTGTCTCTTCGTTGGTGACGACCAAACCCGAGTGCTGCACAGCGTTGGCAATGTCACAGTCAGGGTATTAAACAAATATCGTAATAGATATAATTACCATTCAACAGAAATCGTGTGCCCACTGCCTAACCGATACCATTCGGTTGTAAAGTACGTAACCATTCGTTTACCTAACGACGGCGACGGATGCAGTTCTAATGGCGATGGGCTTACAATTAAGGTACGCACAACTGATTCATATTATAACCCTATGATCAACGATTTGCGTACTGTTGTATGCGTAAAACCCCTTCACAACACTGTCACCCAAATAGCAAACCTAATTGAGTTCGTAGCCTACTATCGGGCCAACGGTATCGAGAGGTTTGTGTTTTACGATTACGCCGCCGACGCCTCCTTTCGGGCGTTGATATTGAGTATGAATTTTACGCAAATACTTGAGTGGAAACTGCCGATCGATAGACAAGACATGCGAACGGTTTATATAAGAGCGTGGGCTCAGCATGCCCAATATAATGAGTGTCTGTTACGACATTCAAACTCACCCGTTATATTCGTCGATATGGATGAGTTTATGATTGTCAGAAACAATATAGACATTGGACAGAAACGGACGACTGGGCAAAGCCTTACGATTCAATCAGTCATCGAAAACGAAATGAAAAATCCGTACATTTCGGCACTCGTTATCAACAACCGATTTTTGTGCGACGAGTTCCAGACGCGTCACGAGTTTCCGCGCATTTTAAGTCACACTCGACTACAGCGCGAGCCCTGGAGGCCCAGCGAAAAGTCTAAAATTGTTGTTCTGAGACCTAAACGCATCGTAAAAGTGTGGATCCATGACATCGAAGTCAATGTAAAGGGCTTTTACCACAAAGAAATGTATGACTCGGATGTACTCATGTTTCACTACCGCTGTTGTCGGGGTATAACACAACACACGTACCATCGGCCGCATTCACACTTCTATTCGTCTAGCGATCAGTTCATTGATGACTACGCAATGGCGGCGTTTGAAAAACCAATCAACGCGTTTATTGCACAATATGTTCAAATATAACATTTACTATTATTTGTAAGATTTATATATTTTTAACAAATTGGGTACCCAACTTTGATCGACTTCCGCTTTTACAACTACAAAATTTACTAAATGCATCTTTAACAAACCTTGACCACTATATTTATTGCATATTTGATTATAAATATATTATAAATTTGAGTAAAATATTAATCAAAGTTTTAATTTAAGTACAACATTATATTTAATTATAATACAGTCCATTTTTCATATAAAAAACGGGCTGTGACAAGACAAAAGTCTTACCTATGACGGGGTTTTTCTATTAAGGGGGTTGTTTTGCTATTATACAAATAGGCAACAAATATGGTAACATATATGGTAAACCGATTTATTAAAAAATATTTTGGAATTCGGTTATTAATCTGGCCATAAATAATTTAAATCAATTTGGATTTATACTTATTTCGCACTAATAAATTAATTATTCTGAATTTATTCTAATTGTGTATGAAATTTAAAATTTATAACAATTAATTTTGATAGTATTAATTATTTGTGCTTGCTATTTTAATTTTTGCAAACTTACGTAACACGATTAATTAATTAAGAGCCAAAAACCGGACGTGTTATAATAATTACGCAAACTGTATGATGTACGTATATCGGCGTTTTTCTTTAAAACTCATAATAAAAAGGCAGGATAAAAAATAACAAAAAATATGTAAAATATTGCTTTTTTGGAACACAATTATTAATTGTGGCCATATTTAGATTTTTAATTCACTTCAAATGACTTAGTTTTTCAGCAAAATGAGCAATATTTTGTATGTAAAATTGCCATTTTTAGCACCCTGGCTCTTTGTTATAAGTTTCTAACAAAAACGCCGATATATAGTATGTGTCAACTAATTTTTAATTCTTAATCCAATCGTGAAGTCAGAAAAATTTTATATAATGTAGTTTTAGCTGTGTATATTTTGTTTAATTATTTAAAGAAAAATGTAGCTAGGTACATGAAAAATTATATGTATGGACGTGTGTTGTGGGCGTATAGGCACCGGACAGTACGAATAAAATCAACTCTAAGCATAAATGCGGGTGTATATCTCGCGCGGCGAGTAATTCTAGTTAAGATACGAGGCATAATGGGCGCGTACATATTTGCCCACCTTGTACATACCATATTTAGCTCTCCGTTCACTTCAAGCCATACCATGTGGTCTTAATCGTTTGGGAACTAGTGGATGGGAGTCCTGTCTCCGTGTCTATGGACTACTTGCAGTAGTTTTAATGTCGTTATGTCGTGTCCCGACCACAAGTGCACAGTTTGTATTATATCAATGATGCGCTGTAATTAATAAATGTGTGAGGAAATGAAACTTTGGATTTAATTAAAGTGTCATCAATTTTTATTAAAATTTAATATACTTAACAATATTCATACACTACAAATCATAATAATTCAACAGCTGGATCCCATGTAAACGGTACAAAAGTATTTACCCAAAAGTTAAATTGTATATAGCAAATTAACAAAATTTAAAGAAAATTCTTTAGTATTTGCAAGTAAATGATTGCTTTGATTAATTAAAGTTACTTTGTTATAAAGTTTAATTGTATTTTAGACCGATTATTAAAATAATTTTAACATTATTTAGTATTAGGTCTTAGGGAGATGTTGGTAATTGTTTGGTCTCCACAAATTTAACTCGTAGAAAACTCACTAATAATATAACATCATTTTATAGTACACACCGAATGTATTAATTTAATATGTTATATATCTCATTTAACCTTTAGGCTTGGCAGTAATTACGCAACAAAAATAGCCAAAAATACCTAATTTAAAAATATGAAAAAATATTAAATCATACAGCTAAACAGTATAGCAACATTTTGAACCCCGTTATAAAATAAGCTTCAAAAACGTATCATTTATTTCCGTCCCTCTTATAGAGGTTCTGTAAAATCAATTTACTTTTTTTACTACTTTTTATTTTACGTAATTGTGGCCACGTTTAAAGGTCAGATGGGTCGTGTAGCATATCAAATTTATTCTTTTGTAATTAATACACAATGGTGTTTTAATAATTCTGATTTTGCTATAGATAAAAAAGTTTTTTTTTGGGACGTTTTCTAAATTACCTAAAAATCTTATCTTTGATCATTATATTAAACAAGGTTCACACAGCGATGCTATACGTTAACCACAATTCGGGAAATGCATCAAAAGATTTTAAATTTTTCAATACTATTGTTAGAATATTCTTACTATTAGTATTTTGAGAATTTTAAATGTTTTTTAGAAGAATAAGTTTTATTTAATACGTCAGATTCATTAAGTATATCTCCATAGAGAAAGCATTATCCCATTGAAATAACATTACTCCCATAGACTTAGCATTACCCATAGAATTACATTGCCATAGACTTAGCAGTACCCATAGGACTAGCATTGCCATAAACCTAGCATTACCCATGTTATCCCTATGCCATAGACTTAGCATTACCCATGTTATCCCTATGCCATAGACTTAGCATTAACCATGTTATCCCTATGCTATAGACTTAAGCTGTAATCCCATAGAAACCCATGTTAAAGCGTCCCCATGTTAATCTTATTAGAGCTTTCCCATGTTAATCTTATGAGAGCTTTTCCATGTTAATCATGTTTCATAGACTTAAGCTGTAATCCCATGTTAAATCCCATAGGGTGAGGGGCCGGAAGGGGGAGGGGCCGAGCGATCCTATCAACCATCATATTCATACTGAATTGTGGTTAAAAATACCTAAATGCGATTAATAACTGGATAATTAAAATACACCACAGTGAAAAGTTTAATAACCTAATTTAAGCATTTTCGCTATACTAACAACAAACGTCTGGGTAAATACTTAAGATTTGTACTGTATAACTAACATATAATTGACTCATTTTAATATAAACAAGAATTATTTATCAAATAAAACTAGTTTATATTTGAATAAATAAGCATGTTACAATTAAGATTTTATAGAATTCCACTGAAAATTAAAATATGTATATTTCTATCAATGGTATTCATAATTGTGTACATGAACTCAGACACACAAAGGAATGATGTCTGCAAAAGAATGTTATTTAAAATTATGCTTAAAACAAATGAAAACACCAAACGTGGCATAAAAATGGTGGATAGCGGCGAATGGAGTGAATTAATAGGTAACAAACTGGCAATTTATTCGGCATTTTTAACCGAAAAATCGGTTGTGAGAATCACATCACTTGTGGCTACAAAAAGCGTACCGACACTACTCGTCGAGTGTCGCTTCGTTGGTGACGACCGAATACGAGTCGTACACAGCGTTAGCAATATCACAGTGAGAGAATTGACCAAACATCGTCGTAGACATAATCATACCTACCATTCTACAGAAATTGTGTGCCCACTGCCTAAACGATATCATTCGGTCGTAAAATACGTAATCATTCGTTTATCTAACGACGGCTACGGAAGCGGATCTACCGCCGATGGGCTTACAATTAAAGTGCGCACAACTGAGTCGTATTATAATCCTATGATCAACGATCTGCGTACTGTTGTATGCGTGAAACCCCTTCACAACACTGTCACCCAGATAGCAAACCTAATTGAATTCATTGCCTACTATCGGGCCAATGGTATCGAGAGGTTTGTGTTTTACGATTACGCCGCCGACGTCTCCTTTCGGGCGTTGATATTGAGTATGAATTTTACGCAAATACTGACGTGGAAACTGCCTTTCGATCGCCGGTTTGTAACAGCCTGGGGACAGGTCGCTCATATTAATGACTGCCTATTACGGCATTCAAACTCACCCGTAATTTTTGTCGATATGGATGAGTTTATTGTCGCCCGAAAGAAGGTGTTTCTAGAAATTATCAAACAGAATATGACAACTGGACAAAGCTTTACACTTCAATCTATGATTGAAAACGAAATGAGAGACAAGTTCGCGTCGGCACTGGTTGTCAACAACCGATTCCTGTGCGACGAATTCCAAACGCTACACGAGTTTCCCCGTATTTTAAGTCACACTCGACTACAGCGCCTGCCCTGGAAATCAGGCACAAAATCAAAAGTGATTGTCTTAAGACCTAACCGTATTGTTGATATGTGGATACATACCGTCCATGTCAATGCAAAGGGTTTTTACCACAAAAAACTGAATGACTCGGATGTACTCATGTTTCACTACCGCTGTTGTCGGGGTATAAAACAAAAAGGGCCCCATAGGGATCATTCACACTTCTGTCCATCGAGCGATCAGTTCACTGATGATTACGCAATGACTCCCTTTAAGGAACCAATCAACGCGTATATTGCACAATATGTTGAAATATGAATATTTTTCACAATCTTTATTAATTATTATATTTTGAATTATTTTATTACTGAAATTTTATTAATAATTTATGTATAACTTGCTTATGGGTACACAATTAATGTTACACAAACTAAAAACTTAGTACACATAACAGCATATTATTTGATTAAATCAAAACCTCGTCTCTTAACGGTGAAGCAGTGTAGTCAAAATTTTGAAATTAGTTTTAAATTGATTTGATTTTATAAATTAAATTGACATTTCAACTTGAGATTCTCAAGGCACCAGAATCAAAGTGTCTTCAGGATCGAATGAGTAGTTTATTATCAGGATTTTTCAAAGTTTGTCAGTTGGAATTATCATGAAAAATTTACAACAAAATATGTTACTAAAATTTACCTCATTTGTAAAGTAAAAATATTTTTACCAACGATGTGGTTGAAATGATTATTTGATTATTGATATTCACTATTAGTTAGTAGACAATAGTTTAGTGGAAATATCATGATATTAAGTATAACGGGAATCAATTGCAAACTCTACCAAACACAGGCCGCCAATCGGGTTAATCACCGATTTTTGTGTGGCCACAGTTGGGGTAGCGGTCAGTGTTGGCCAATGAATAGTATAATGTTATATACATTGAAAAACAAAGGTCTCAGCAAAGGAATGAATTTTGAATTATCTCTATTAGTATTTTAGCATGATAAATTTAACTATGATTTTAACCATCGGTCAATATAAAAACGGACCCTTTCCTATAGGATTACATTAAAACTAGTGACAAACTTTTAAAAAATCTTGTTCATAAACTATTCATCCGATCTTGATGAAACTTGGATTCTGATGCCTATAGATGTTAACTTAAATTATGAAACAAATTTCAGAATTTTAGCTACACTGCTTCACCGTTTAGGAACGAGGTTTTCATTTAATCTAATTTAATTTTCGTAAATTGATTTATTACAGTTTAATATATATCAGCCCATTTATTTTAATTTAGAAAACTTCTAACCAATATTGAAGCTGAGATTATTTTTTATAAAATTTGCAAAAATAAATTTCACAACAACAATTATAACACAGAAGTGTGTAAAATTATTATTTAGTTAATGTGATTCATTAATAATATTTGGTTAACCGACAATAAGTTAGATAATTAAGTATGTTGGCTCCGATGATATCCTCGATAATCACTACGAAGGCGTGTAGCTTAAATTATTGTGTTAGTTTAATAATTTAAGTTGACATCCCTAGGCCCCAGAAACCAATTTGAATAAATAGTTTGATAATAGGTCAGCTTTTAATATTGTTGTTTATAGGATTATTTGGCTACCCGTCCATCTCCTATTTCCCACCTTAGCTCCATTAGATTTAACATGAAATTAGAGCTTAAATCTCTGGCTATGCTTAACATGGGTAATGCTAAATATATGACATATGATTAATATGGGTAGTGATAAGTCTATAGATAAAGTTAAGTATAAGGGGTTTCCAAAAGTTTTGCCACGGTTCATTTGGTGATTACTCTAGAACTACTAGAGTGACAATGGTGTACTTTCACACATATATAGACCCATTTTGTGCAATTTTTTGCCATAAAAAATTTTTGTTGTCACGTGACTTTTTTTTGAAAATATATATGTTTTCCAAAACCACATGTTACTGATCAAACGATAAGAAATATTGAGATTTTCCCCATAGGTAATTTTTAGAGCAATAATAGGTGAGTACAATAAAAAAAGAAATACTAAAATCTGATGAATAATATAGATTTTATGGCTCAACAAAGACAGGCTTTTCGTAATGCTAATCCCATGGGCAAATTTTAAGTAGGTAATATTGAGATGGTCTTAATACAAAATTTGTAAAGCAATAATCGGTGAGTACAATAGAAAAAGAATTACTAAAATCAGATCAGTACTTAGGGATTTATAGCCAAAATACGTATAAGAATTTATAAAACTATAATTTTTTCTATAATATTTGAATTAAAATATCTATAATATATTTTGAATTTTATGTAATTTATGCATATAAATTATTAATAAATTTTATTAATTACATAAAATTCAAAACATATTATAGATATTTTAATTCAAATATTTTAGAAAAAATTATAGTTTTATAAATTCTTATACGTATTTTGGCTATAAATCCCTAAATACCGATTTGATTTTAGTAATTCTTTTTCTATTGTACTTACCGATTACAGATATACTTGCTCAAGAACTGTGACGAGATGCGGCCCCTGGTGGCCGACTCTGCCATTCATTAACTTTCTCTTACACACATAAACACTTCTATTGCCCTATGAGTTAATACAAGAACACAATTCGCATTTATAACAATCACAGACGGCGGCCGATGCCAAAATGATGACCGACAGGTGTGACTATTATCTCTATACTTGCTCAAGAGCTGTGACGAGATGCGGCCCCTGGTGATGGTATTTTATATTAATATTAATTAATAAATGTGCTTTTTACTAATTTAACAAACATATTATAATTAAAAATAAGCATAAGTATTACTAATAAATTCTATAACTTACATTAAAACCAATAATATTAAAAATATTTTATTTTGAACATTTTGCAAATATTAATATAAAATACCATCACTCTTTTGTCGATAAAACCCAAATTACACATCAGATTTTGATAATTCTTTTTTTATATTATAGACAATTCTTTGCTCTAAATATTTTGTATTGGGACCATCTCAATATTTCTTACTTGAAATTCGCCCATAGGATTAGCATTACGAAAAGTCTGTCTTTGTTGAGTCATAAAATCTATACTACTCGACAGATTTTAGTAATTCTTTTTTTTATATTATACAGGAGTATCTCCTCTAAAAATTTGCCATGGGGACCATCTCAATATTTCTTATATTTTGACCTGTAATATGACCATTCAGAATGTATATGTTATTAAGATAACCACGTGACCAAAATTTAAAATCAGCATATCAGCATGTCACGTTTAAATGGGGCTATTGAATGCTTTTTACAGAATCCAATTATCTCTTATGGTTTACGAGATATAACGATTTTGCCGTGGACAAGATATATGGAACGCCTCTTTAGAATGATAATTCTATAAGTAATGTTAAGTATATGTTTAATTCTAATTTTATAAAATTTATGCTTATTGTATTGGCAATGGTTAATTATTGGGACTAATGCTAATTTTATGAAGAGAGTTAATTCAATTCATCACCCGGTTTTGATAATAACGAGTACATTATAGCAGTGATGCGCTGTACTAATAAATATATGAAAAAATGAATCTGGTTTTAATTAAAATTTCATTAATTTTAATTAACAAATGGTAATAATTATATTCAATATTGATATACCCAACAAATTATTACATTATTGAAGTAATTATGTATAAATTATATCTAGTTTACATTTGAATTCATAAGCATGTTGCGACTAAGATTCTATAGAATACCAGTAAAAATTAAAATAGTTATATTTACGGTAATGGTATTCATGATTGTGTACATGTATTCAGACACACAGAACGTCGATCTCTGCCATAAAATGCCATTTAAAATTATGCTGAAAAACAACGAAAACATCAAACGTGGAACAAAAATGGCGGATTGCGGCGAATGGAGTGAAATAATTGGTAACAAACTGGCAATTTATTCAGCATTTTTGACCGAAAAATCGGTTGTAAGAATCACATCACTTGTGGCTACCAAAAGCCTTCACACACTACTCATTGAATGTCGCTTTGTTGGTGACGACCAAACACGAGCGCTGCACAGCGTTCGCAATGTCACAGTTAGATTATTAAACTATTACCGTGGTGAATATAAATACCATTCGTCGGAAATTGAGTGCCCACTGCCCAGCCGATACCATTCAATCGTAAAGTACGTAACAGTTCGCTTAGCTAACAGCTCTTCTGCTGACGAACTTACAATTAAGGTCCGCATAACTGAATCGTATTATAACCCTATGACCATCGATTTGCGTACTGTTATATGTGTGAAACCCCTCCACGATACTGTTGCCTTGATATCAAATTTGATTGAATTCTTAGCCTACTATCGGGCCAACGGTATCGAGAGGTTTGTGTTTTACGATTACGCCGCCGACGCCTCCTTTCGGGCGTTGATATTGAGTATGAATTTTACGCAAATACTGACGTGGAAACTGCCAATTGATAGACAGGATATGCGAACGGCTCATGTAAAAACGTTTGCGCAGCATGCCCAAATTAACGACTGCCTGTTACGACATTCAAACTCCCCTGTAATATTAGTCGATATGGATGAGTTTATTATTGCCCGACAGATAGCGTCTCTGGACATCATTGGACTGAAATTGACAACTAGACAAAGCCTTACAATTCAATCAATAATTGAGACCGAAACACAAGACCCGTTTGCAGCGGCACTGGTTGTAAACAACCGATTCCTGTGCGACGAATTCCAGACGCGACACGAGTTTCCACGTATTATAAGTCACACTCGACTTCAGCGCCAGCCCTGGAGGGCAGGGATAAGATCAAAAATAATTGTGTTGAGACCTAATCGTTTGGGAAACGTGCGAATACATTTCATCAGTTCTATTTTAAAAGGCTTTTACCACAAAGAACTGAACGACTCGTATGTACTCATGTTTCATTACCGCTGTTGTCGGGGTATAATCCAAGAGGGACTTTATCGCCCGTATTCGCACTTCTCTCCGTCAAGCGATCAGTTCACTGATGATTACTCAATGGCAGCGTTTGAAGAACCAATCAACGCATTTATCGCACAATATGTTGAAATATGAATAATTTATTTTTTAAAACTTTAATAAATTTTTAACTTTAAATTATTTTATTATTGAAATTTTAATAATATTTTACATATAAATTACTTACGGTTACACAATAAAAGTCACATAAAATCAAATCATACTACACATAACACCAGATTATAAATTATTTAAATTGATTTGCACCAGTTTAATAAATATCTGCTTATTTATTTTAATACAGAATAATTTTAACCAATATTGTAGTTGACATTTTATTATAAAATTTGCAAAAAAATATTTCACAAAAATTAATATTTTATAACAATGAAATTCATAACATGAAAATGCTTAAAATGATAATTTGAAAAAATAATATGTCTAACCCGCATATTATTTCTACATGAATTAAATTTAATAAATGTAATCCTACCATTATAATTTATTACGTAAATGTTATTTATAACTTATAAACTAATTTATAATAATTTTACACATTTATTAATGGTATTACATAAACTATAACAATGAGTGTTTAAATAACAAAATGTTCTATAAAATATTAATATAATATAAACTCTAAAGTTTATATAAACTTTACTTTACATTTTGCTTAAATTAAAAAGTGCACCTAAAAATAGCATTTATCTAATACTATTAAATTAATGTATTGACTGAACAGAACGTATTACATCATAACAAAATAAACACTACAAATTGTTTACCAAAATACAAAGCAACAAAATTTAAAACAATTATTTTTACATCGCATATAGTTTTAAGACAAAGGTTTCTGTTTGTGAATGAATGCAAAGTATGAATAGACGAAACTCGCAATCATTGATATATTGATACCAATAAAGTTGATCCACGAAAACACGTAATCGCCTCCGATATACATCCGATGGGTGTCATCGCCAATGAGCGCTGGTCTTCACGGGTTCTACCTTATTTTTATTAGTAATTAATAAATTTTATTTTTTTAATTTAATATTTTGTAACACTTAACTGAATTCATTTTCATAAAAAGCATTGCAATGAACATTGTTAATAATAATAATCAACATTACTTATTAAATCTAACATTTAAAAATTATAATAAATTTTGTAACAGAAATAAATAATTCGTATAAGTTTTTTAAAGGTATATTAAATAAAGTTACATTTGTGTAATAGTGGGCAATTAAGAATTTTAAAAATAATCCACTCCCAATCAACCATAGGTGTTATAAATAAATATTATAAATTTTAATTAACTACACAAACTACAAGAATTATTAGTATAAAATTAATAAATAGTGTGTAATTTGATTACATTAAATTTAATTAAGTGTGTAATTTTAAAAATCAAACAAGAGCAAAAGGTCAAAAGGTGAAAAATGCTTTGACTTTCAACTCTGGTACAGTGGTTAACTTGATGTAACAATTTAACACTTAAAAAGTTGGGAAATCTCTCGAAATTAGGGAATATTAAAAAATCTACTGAAGGAAGTCTCAAGATATTTCTACATAAAGTCGTTTCTAAACAACTTCATGTCACGTTTCTGTTTTTTACCACTCCTGCGACTAATTAAAAAAATTAAAATTTGGCTTTACAATTTAAACTTTTGAACTTGGCCCTATGTTAAAATGCTTTATTTTGTTCATGTGTAAGCAATCCCATTAACCTCGGTCAATATGCTCTTCTCTGCATAATACTAATAATACGCGTCATATAAAAATCAATGTAATTATTATACATACATTCATAGAGCGCATAACTGACATAATGGAATACTTATTACCAACACTTGTGTTATGGATGTTATATTTACTATGCGTACAGACTGTACACATGTGGTCGGGACACGACATCACGACATTGAAACTCTTACAAGTAGTTCACAGACACGGCGATAAAAATCCTACTCAATGGTTCCCTAACGACCCCTTCCGATTGGCCAACGATAAGGACCACACGATATGGCCCGAAGGGAGAGGCGAGCTAACCACAACGGGAAAGTATCGTATGTACAGGGTGGGCAAATATATACGAGAAAACTATGACTCATATCTTGGCCCGAATTACTCGCCGCGCGAGATATACGCCCGCAGTTCTGCGAAGCCCCGGTGTTTGGAGTCAATACAGTTGGTACTATCCGGCGCCTATCCGCCCAATACAGCCCGATGGAAGTGGAACCTCAAGTCTGACGCCGAGTTGGGCTCATTATGGCAACCGTTTCCAGTCTATACCTACCCTCTGGAGCGCAAAGATGACGATAAATTACTCCGATCACACTATGACTGTCCCAAAGCCAATCAAGCTAACTTGAGCTATTTAAAGTCAAAACAGGTTATGGCCATAATGAACAGGGAGAAAGATTTTCTGTATAGACTTGGCAAAATTATTGGCAAAAATTTTGCAGATATCAAAATGGTCAATAACTTTTGGGACACACTTTACATCGAGAATCGCAGGGGCTATCTGTGGGCGGATAAGGGTATGTGGCCCGCGGGCGACGATCAGCGAATTCAAGATAAATTACAACAAATGGTACGCGACAAATTGAGCACACTGTACCTGAGCGACACGTTGCGTACAGCTTATGGCGGTCCACTGGTACAGGAACTCGTCGATAACGTACTTCACGCTATAAACGGCACTTCACGTACAATTTATAACCATAAGTTGTACGTATACTCGACGCACGACTATAAAATAGCGGCCCTTATGAACGCTTTGAACATATGGAATGACCAGATTGTTCCGTTCGGGTCCACAATATTTATGGAATTACATCAAACACATGGCAACGCTATTAGTGAGGGTTATTTTGTGAGAATTTATTTGTTTAATGAGACCCAAGATGAGAATCATAATGCAAAAGACCCATATCTTCTGGCTCTACCCAAGTGTGACAGTATGACCGACTGTCCGGTGGATAAATTGTATGCGTTGACCAATAAGATCGTGGCCCACAATTTGAACACATTTTGCAGTCAAGCCATTCATTTAAGAAATAATTTGATATTGTTTTTTATTATATTATTATTTTCTGCTTTGTTTGTCGCGTAAACTAATGCAAGTTTTATTTAAATTATGATGTAATTAAGGATATTTTGTTGCCTTGACTATCTATACACTTTATGCTTTTTTAATGTAAAGCATTAAATACTTTCAAATTGTAACAAATCTATTATTTGAACTCAAAGAAATGAGACAGCATTAAGTGCAGTAATGTATTTCTTATGAGAGACTCAGAGTTGTGATAACTTAAAAAGTTCTTATCCAATTTTAACAAACTATATACCAAATTGTTTGTAATAAAATATGACTTGAGATGTATATCAGGAATTTTGTTGTAAACAGAGTGAATACGAGTAATGTGCTGTAATGTGATCAAATTTACATAATTTCAAAAGCTTGCCATTTAAAATTTACATGTTCAATCTTAATAATCAGTATATCAAATTGTTCATAATTAAATAATACAAAAAGTAATTTTTTTAATTTTTGATTTTTTAACCATAACATTTATAAATCGATCTAGAACAAATAACTACCTTATTCATGCAGTGTAAAATTATAATATTGTAAATCTAATAAAGTGTGCGTTTTAATATTTAATTATGAACAATTTGATACTCTGATTGTTCAAATTGAATATGTATATTTTAAATGGCAAGCAATTGAAATTATAGAGAATATTATTTTATAAGTACATTAATGTCAAATCCATACCCTATGGTCTCACCTACTGAGCGCAGCAGTAGGTGTAAAGGTTTTATAGGTGTAAATACTTGTACCATATTTTGTACACGATTCAAGCAAACAGTAACAATTTAATAATTACCATGATGCTTTTAATAGTATTACCACTCATACTGCTAATATGTCAACCAATATGTATGGCCACAGTGGACAGGGAAGACCAGGTGCTTAGTCAAAGCTTGCGCAATCACGACATATCTACCCTGAAACTATTGCAAGTGGTGCACAGACACGGGGAACGGGCCATCGAGACTGTTCCCCCAACGATCCGTACCGTAACAAAACCGAGTACTGGCCGGAAGGCACCGGCGAACTCACCCTACGGGGCAAATACCGTATGTACCGTTTGGGTCAATACCTGCGCCGTCACTACCACTCAAACCTGGGCCCGGACTATAGCCCTCGCGAAGTCTACGTCCGGAGTTCGGCTCAAAGCCGGTGCCTCGAGTCGGTGCAGATGATAGGGTCGGGCGCCTATCCGGTCAACCGTCAGCCGCGGTGGCAGTGGTCTAACGGTGTGAGTCCTCTATTGGGCTACTTATGGCAGCCGTTCCCGGTCTACACCTATCCATTTGGAGTTGATTAACAACGATATGTTGCTGAGACCAGTGACCAACTGTCCCCGCGCTCAAAAACTGGAGCGCCTGTTCCGCGAGTCGGAAGGTGTCCGTAGTTTAGTAAACAAGAATCGGGAGTTTTTAGTCTACTTGGGCGGCAAAGTAGGCGTAGAGTTAAATAGCCTGGATGTTATTCTCGCCCTATACGATACACTATGGGTTGAGTATCAACGGGGCTATCGCTGGTCCGCTCACTGTGTCCTTTGCTCAGCAATTAAGGCAAAGACTAAGAACAACACCATAAAGACTGACCACAACGCCATGGCCGATACCTGTCCTCAACTAAAACGGTATCGCGAAGCCGAACACCACCGGACACGGTATGTGTAAAGACAACGAAAACACCGATTTCATCACTACTGACACCTCTCGCCTAATATATAGTATAAATACAACTATTCTTATGAATTATAGAATTGTATAAATAATCTTGAATTTAATATTCTGTTACTCTCCATAATTAACGCCTTATATTTATATAATTAATCGCTTATTATCGCTATTCAACGTTATAACTGTAAAATTTAACAGCAATTATGTAATCATTTAAGCACTTTATACGGGAATCGGTCGTACCATTGAGTGATACCGACCCGGTAATATCAATAAAACTCTTGAATAACTTGGTCCGCTCACGAGGTATGGCCTCCGGAGGCGGACCACCAAATATTGGACCGCCTGTTGCCGTTAAACATGTACTTATGGGATAATAAGTGGTCAAACCCGAAGCTGCTTGGGCTAAGGGCCGGTCCTATGGTCGGCGAACTGGCGGACAATATGCGGTTCAAAATGAACGGCACTTCGCGTACGAAATACACACATAAACTGTATCTGTACTCAACCCACGACATGAATGTGGCCCCACTATTGCATGCACTGGACGTATGGAATGGCCGTTTGGTTCCCTACGGGGCCTCACTGTTGTTGGAGTTGCATCAAAAGCTAGGACCAGATACGGGTGCTATAAATCTGACTAATACTAATAATGACGGCTATTTTGTACGTATGTATTACTATAATGAGAATATGGACGCGACTAAACCGCCGCACGTCTTATCACTGCCCCAATGCGATGGTCTCACCGACTGTCCCATCGATAAGTTTTTTATTTTGACTACAGACTTGACATCCGATGACTGGGAACGGGAGTGTGTTCTGAGTAAATAAGTATATATCATAAATATTGCTTAATTAAACATATATTTTGCATATATACCGCTTGTCCCGATACATGTTGACCAATAATATTGTTGCCTTCCAATTGATTTTTTTGTAATCTGTGTAATTATAACACAATTAATTAAGTGAATTTATTTTAAAAAATTTTTATTAATATTTTATTAATTCCATTTTATCAATATACAATATTTAACACTTACAAGTTAGTAACACTTAACTCAATGCATGTTCATAAAAACATTGCAATGAGCATTGTAAATAATAATAATCAATATTACATATTTTTAAATCAAAAATTTGTTGTAAATTTTATAACATAAAATAAATAAATCATGTCTATGTATTAATATAATTAAAACCTTTAAATAAAACTAACTAACCATATGTGCAAATACGTGTACAATGTTTTCGTAACGGAGACTCAATCGCCAGAGCTTTCAGCGGTTACTTCACATAATAAAACTCGCATTTTCTCCACAACCGCTTCGCCCGAACCGCTCAACTAAAATAATTCAATATTTTGTACGGAATGTTAATTAGAAAATACAGTTTCATTAAATTTTTTATATATTTTCAATACATAATGTATTTATAATGATATCAATATAATAAACTCATAACAATATAATGACTAAATAAAAACATAACAAATTCTTGCCCAAAAAACAGAGCAAAAATTAAACAAAAAACAATGATTTTTACAACGGATATAGTTTTAAGGCAACGGTTTTATTTGTGAATGAATGTAAAGTATGAATAGACTAGACTTGCAATCATTGATATATTGAGACCAATAAAGTTGGTCCACGAGAACACGTAATCGCCTCCGATATACATCCCTATGTATGTGACGAATATATTCTGTGCATAAATGTATAGTTTGTAGATAATTAGTGTTATAGTTATGTCAACGCCATAGCAATACTCAGTCAGCCATACCTTCAAACAGCCGACGATTGTTGTGGTGAGCGCTGAGTTGAATGCAGTGCACAATACAGTGGAATACATGAGAATAAATCCCATAACACATGATGTTATAAATGATGCTAAAAATCCCGCATCAAACCAATCATTGAATTCAGTTATCGTATTTATATCACCGCTTGTCCACGAAATCAATAGCATTGGTATTATCATAACCAGAGAGTTGTAATATAGGAGACCATATTTTCCCAATTCCTATAAATTGATATGTATTTCTATTATAATTATAACAATTCAGTATGAATAATGTATATAATATCGTTCGGCTACCCCCTCCCCCAGCCCCCCATCATATGGGATTTAACATGGGATTACAGCATAAGTCTATCGCTATACTTTAACATGGGTAATGCGAAGTTTATAGCATAGGGATAACATTGATAATGCTAAGTCTATACATGTATTTTATGTTTAAATTAATTGAATGTTTAAAATGAATTTTAAAACTTCATTAAATATAAGTTTGTTAATTAAATTTAAATATAATGAGTTTAAAAATTAACACAATGGACATTGTTGGGGACGAGTGTTGCAGTCCGCAACAATCAGTTCCATATTTATGGAAAATATCAATGGCCTGGCACAGACTCGAACACGCTACATCAGGGTGCAAGGGCCGGCGCGCTACCACTGCGCCAGCCTGCGTTGGTCTCGGAAAATAATAACAATTATAATAATGACGTACTCTGGAATTAAGTTTCTTTTTCATACAGACGCCATTGGCAGCAGTGAACAAGTCGTTGCTTATGACAAACGCATAACCGCTCGCATCGAAGGCTAAGTCATTGCTTTAAATTATAATAAAAAAGAGAAATAAAATGTTTTATATTATTATTTTATTAGAAAGTAAGTAATAGGGATTGAGAGGACAGGGATGCAAACCTGGCTGCAATCATAGCGCCGCCAACCATAGCCACGATAGTTATTATGATTGCTTTGTTTTGAACGACACTATCAGTTAACGTAAGAAAAAGTTAAAAACCACATAAAAATCATGTGAGAGATAATGAATGGAAATTTAACCAAATTGTAGTAAATGCTAAAAATTGCTAATGAAGTGTAATTAGATATGAAGACAATTGTTGGCTCACTTGAGGATATAGTACTCTCCAATGAAAGTCATTAAAATAGTAAATCTCCGCAAAACTGTGAACATTGGAAGACTCAGATGTTTAGTGCCGCCCAAACCGCACACCAGGTTCCCGATGTAGAGCACTGGCAGCGGCCAT
This sequence comes from Medioppia subpectinata, assembly GCA_905368565.1. Taxonomy (NCBI): domain Eukaryota; kingdom Metazoa; phylum Arthropoda; class Arachnida; order Sarcoptiformes; family Oppiidae; genus Medioppia; species Medioppia subpectinata. Next base: position 53,753 of record CAJPIZ010000016.1, read on the forward strand.
ATCTATACCACCGATCCATTGATTAAAACATTGTGAAAACATACATTATTTCAAAATCAATGCATTATTTATAACACAAACACATTACCAAAAATACACATTTGGTTGCGTTTACAATATAGCGTTTTAAATTAAATTATATATCGAATAATCGTGTAATAAAACATTTAATGTTTAAATAGTAATACAGTAATGTAAAATTGGCAGAAAGAATTGTTGCAATAAACAATTTATACATACTTTTAAATAAGTATTCGTCGTATAGTTGGGATAATTTATAAGGTATAGTAATTTCCCTATGCGTAATATAATTATTGTGACCATCATTTGTCCCATTCCTAGCATATGATACGATGGGAATCTGCAATACAAGTTACATTTACTGTTATTTCATTTAAGATTGTTATGAAGTAAATTTGCGAGCGGTCACCAACTATCGTAGCCACAAGTAGTGGACAATAAAGGGTACACTTCGTACACAATTAACAATAACTTTATTAGAGAGAAAGAAAGTAATGCCTTCGAAGAGGACTTATAATAGACTGCAAATAATACATCTTATATACCATGTATATGACCTAAAAGTAAGTACATTATGAGTATATAAGTGTGCATATCGTTTGCACATGAGGTGATGTATTGGAGTAATGAGTGATGTATGAACTCATCGAAGTCATCATGATAGTTGACTGGAATATTCATAGGAGTGGGTGATTCACAATCACGACATTCCCCAGGCTGTTGTCTGACCCTTAAATGAAAACATGGCGTCGGGTGTGAGATGTGATCGCAAAGTGAGCTTCGATGAGTTGAGGCGTTGGCTATACCATAGTCTATGAGCGTTGTCGGGCAGGCGATACGGTACGAGTCTTCGTAAGGAAATGTCAATTTGTGAATTGATGAGCGCATTGATGCTATTTTATGTTTGAATTCATTTCCAACACGAAGAGTGATGTGTTTGTAAATTGCACCTGACTTTATCTTCAAAACCTCTATGGATTTGTCCGGCAATTCTTGAGCGATGATTTGAGCGGTGATCGATACTGAATTGGATTCGATGTCTTTGGATCGAGTCGTTAGGATTGGAACGGATGACGAGTGCGATGGCGAGTGCGATGACCAGTGTGTTGACCAGTGAATGATCGATTTGTCGACCACGAAGGTAATCGAAAAGCCTTTGGAGTAATGGGTTATGGTGAAGATCATGGCCGTGGACTCGAGTCCAGGCGATGGGTATTGAGACTCTATGTCTTTTGTCAATGTGTCGCACAATAGGTCGAGTTTGCGGTTTGGGTTAAATATGTCTCTATTTTATGTGTTGGCCATACACTACGTGAGCGTATTTGTTACATTTTCTTGCGTATTGCCACACTCGAAGACGTGGCTACTTGTGGTCAGTATTAGGGTGGAGTCGGCGATACAGGAAAGGTCGGGAACGGATTCCCGATAGAAAACCAGACCTTCGAAGCGTTGAGAGTCTATAACGTTATGTGATGTCGTATAGTTGATTACTATCGACGGCGAGTGAAAGGGCAGTTCTTTGTCGAGAACCGGTTGATTGAGGCCACGGACGTCGTGGCAAGTGTGCAACTATTTGTTGGCTTTTGGGGCCAGAGTTATCAATGCAGCGTACGAAGAGATGGTGTCGGGCTTACTTCCGAGTGTCATGTGCTTCACGACCTCGTCTATGATGAGAGCTGACGTATTGCTCGTTTCAGCGTCAGTAGTATTCTTCGTACGGTTAGTGTTGTGTTTGTCGGGTATGGTTCCCATGAGACAAGTGTCACGAGCGGCGAACACACACATAATGTCTTCGGCCGAAGGCATCGGCGACGAGATTTGTTGAAGTGGTGTCGGAATCGGCGATTTTGGTGGCGAAAAGTTGTGTTGAGATGTCTGCCAGCGTTGGCCAAACATTCGTTGTATGTCAACGGTGTTTAAGTCGTCTGCCCAATCGGTGGGAAATGCATGTGATGTCTCGCTTCGGTAAGCCATTGATACCATGTAGTCTTCCCGGACCCAAAGAGTGGGCGTCAGCGGTGAAACACGTGATTGAAACGGACAATCGGCGCTGTAGTAAATACCGAATTTGCTTTTAAGTTGGTATAGCTCACAGTATGGTATTGAGTTTGTATCGGTCGTTACAGCAACGGCCGGACAGTTCTGATTATTGTAGTCGTTTTGGATGCCATCTTTTTATGTTTGCGGTGATAGTTGCAACGGATCTTAAAAAGTGAAGCGTTTTACCAATCGCTGGCGGCATTCACTCCAAGTGATTTTGTTGTAAACTAAGGCTATGGTGATGGCGTAGAAGTTCAATGCTTCGCCAGATAAATAGGACATGAGTTTCATAACTATATCTATATCTGTGGTGAGATTTAGTTCTCGGACGACATCATCGAATAATGGAAGCTATGTATTGATAGACTAATCGTCTGATCCGGTGAATGGTTCCAGCTCTAGGTTTTTGATGTCCATAGCGATGACGGGTGTGTGAAGTGATGGCAAACGATGGCGAAGATTAATATTGTTAAATTGAGACAAGTGTTACGGCGACCTATTTGTACCGACTGCGCCTAGTGTTATGAAGTAGATTCGCGAGCAGTCACCAACTATCGTAGCTACAAGTAGTGGACAATAAAGGGTACACTTCGTACACAATTAACAATAACTTTATTATAGAGAAAGAGAGTAATATCTTCTAAGAGGACTTATAATAGACTGCGAATAATACATGAGTGAGGGTCTTATATACCCTGTATATGACCTAAAAGTAAGTACATTATGAGTATATAAGTGTGCATATCGTATGCATATGAGATGATGTATTGGAGTAATGAGTGGTGTATGAACTCATCGAAGTCATCATGATAATTTACTAGAATATTCATAGGAGTGGGTGATTCACATTCACGACAGTATAAATATAAAACTTGTTTATTATTATAAATGTTTGCAAATTATAGCGAAAAACGTAATTGTTTTATAGAAAATACCAAGTTTAAACAAGAATCACACAGTGATGCAATACGTCACTCACAATTCATGTTTTGTTAAAAAATACAGTTTTTTATTATCTACACATTAAATAAGTGTCTATAGAATTAGCACTTTCCATAGACGTAGCATTGTCCATAGGAATAGCATGAGTTCTATTGAGTTGGTATTATCAATTAAGTTAGCATTGATCCTATATAATAGACGAAATATTGCTTATTTAATTAAAACTAGTCCAATAAATTTAACATTTATCATAGATTCGGCATTACCCATGTTAATCCTATGCCATTAACTTAAGTTGTAATTTTATGTTAAATCCTATAGAGCAAAGCAAGAGAGCTAAGGGGAAGAGGCAAGAGGCCGAACCATAATATAAAATACATTATTCATAGCTACATTGTTGTTAAAAATCAAATTATAAACATAAATATGTTGAAAGTGATAGTGAGACAGACCTATAGTTCGTGAGCACTATTTTGTTGATAACGCTTATGAGAAACGAAGAGAAGGCATAGAAGGACGCCGATAGAATCCGCTTCATAGCCAATGAGCGCTGGTCATCACGAATTGTCTGCATCACTAAGCCATCGGTGGTATTCATCATAACATATACCACATCTGAATGACGGCCCGTATTGTCATTGAATGCATTATTGCCGATCATTGTTGTCGTCGTCGTTGCTGTGGTTGTAGACGAAGGCATTGTTTAAAACTAAATTAAAATCCAAAGAGTGAGATAAAGCGTAGAATACAATCAAACAATTTTTTCAAAATCTGTATGTCTACCAAAAACTGGCAGTCAATTCATTGTTGACGTGAATGGCTACAAAACAGTGTTAATCAATCAACAAAACGAACCTATAATGTGTACTCATATGTGAAGCCATTTATTTTTAATTAAATTTCTAAATATTTAAGCAAATAAATTAATAACACACAATTAATTTAATGACTAAAATAAAAATATTTTTCAAACATAAACATAACATAAAGTATAGAAAACACGTAGTCGCTTCAAAAATACAAGCCTACATGAAATAGATGCCAATAATTGTGCATTAAATATTTTGAACAGTTTTTATTTCAGTAATTTAGTCATTTATGTAACTGCAATTATAAGTGATGTGAGTGGAGTTTATGTTTATGTACACTACTGTTTATGTGGATATTTATGTACGCTACTAATCATAATAGGCATATACCATATAATGACAAAAAAGTAATGAAATTATTTTTAATAAAACGTATACAGGGTGTTTTTTTTTATTGAACTATAACATTATAAAGTCGAATGTCTCGAAAGGTATTCGGTCTAAAAATTCAAACAATATATTAAAATACTCACCAACTGCTGGAGTTTTTGTTGTGATATGGTCAATATGCTGGACTTCCTAATTTAAGAATAATACCCAATCAAGCAAAATTTTATCATATGTTCCATAGACATAATGTTAAATTCTAACTTATTTTTGAGCAAATTCCTGAAATAGATATCAAGTTATTTTTGCTCCTGTTTAAAAATATGTAATCACAATTTTTGTGCTGTGTGTAGTTTTTGTATTATAGTAAATTTTTTTGCAAAAGTTGTGTATTTTGAGATCATATTAGAGTATTATGCATGCAATCCCGCCCATTGAAACTTATGCAACTTGTAGAAACCCATGTAAACGAAGCCCAAGTGCTAACCTCCCGTGAATTTATCTCACCCTATTCGCGCACTGTTTGCCACATTCCAGAGCAGGAGGACTGGGTATAAAATCAGAGCCCATTTCCCAGCACTGGCAATTAGATTATTACAGCTCTACCATCAAAGTTACACAACTTTTTGTATTCACTTTTATTGTATACTTTTTTGTGCTTATATTACTTAATAAATACTTTACTATTAATATTTGTGTTTAATAATTAATATTGAGAGCCGGGAAAGCACAGACCAGTGACGGGGAACCGACGGGGACTTCAACAACCAGGCGGGAGGACAGCTATTCCCGCGGGACAGGTCTAGTAAGTACTTATGGTGGGCCCTCCCGGGAGGTAAGTGTATATTCCCGGCTATTAAAACACTATTATCTGAAGCTAACCCCACATTATATTGTAATATAAATCCGAAATATTGACAAATCATTAATAATTTAAAAATCACATGCAGCGTAAAAATTTTGATTACATATTCTTAAACAGGAGCAAAAATAACTTGATAGCTATTTCAGGAATTTGCTCAAAAATAAGTTTGAATTTCACATTATGTCTATGAAAAAAATGATATAATTTTGCTTGATTTGATTATATGATCGTATAGATATATTTGTCCCACGAATTATTGTGCTTATTATTATTTTTAAAATTACTATTATTAATTTGGTCGACATTGTATGATTTACAATTACACTCGTCTTCAATTTTAAGCATAATAAATCTATTTTGAATTTTAAAAAACTATTTTAAACACTAAATATTAATTCTGGTAAACATATGCTATTAACATATGACCACAACTCGAGGTAAATCAATAAATGCATACTATTTATGCTACACAAACATATTTAAATAAATTGAACAATAACATAATTATTGTAAACATAATCTACACATTAAGTAGTAATATCCGGCTAATTATCAGATGTAATTTTAATTATGCCAAACCAATTGAGATTATTTATTATTAAATACACTTCATAATACTCGCCTTTATACCTAATATAGCCTATTAGTTGTCAATTTCAATGTCAATAGCTTTATGGTAATAATATCACATAAATTTATTATTGTGCATATTTTATTCTGCATATTGCAAGAATAATTACGATATGTTCAATAATGTAAAAAGTAATTATAATTCACAGATTTATGTTCAAATAAATCATGGAAATTTCCTGTTAATTCTCTGTATTGTATTTTGCAAATTGCAATTAATTATATTTGGATATCAAGCAGATTGTCTATTTACATATTAAATGTAAACATTATAACATTTACATTGATATTTCTGTATTTATATATTGACATAATGTAACAATAGATAGCATGATCAAATAAGAAATCATATAAATAAAAATGTGTAAATAAAAATTATGTGTCATAGTTAAAATGATTTATTTATCATTGATATGCAAAATAGAATTTAAATATATCTATAAATAGAAGATAACATTAAGTTTAAATTAAATGTTTTTTTAAATTAAATTTTTTAAAACATTTTTAAATAATACTATTAATTAAATTAATACAATTAATAACTAGATAATAAATCTGAACAAAAACACATATAATAACAAACCATACGAAATAATCACCAGTTGTTGGGCACCACTATTGCACTCACTGTCCCAGTCGTCGGGTATGAGGGGTTTAGCCAACTGTTCAAACTTATCAAGCGAACAATCTAGCTGACCATCACAACCTGGTAACTCAAACAAATAAGGTTGTTTACCCTCCACTAAAGTCTCATTATAATAATACAACCTAACAAAATAACCCTCAGCACCAGTAGCGCCGGCCGTCTGGTGCAACTCAAACAACAGGGTCGCCGCCCAGGGAATAATCTCATGATTATAAACACCAAGGGCGTGCATCAACACCGCCACAATCGCATCGTGGGTCGAGTAGACAAACACTTTAACCCCTGAATCAATGCCCAAATTCCCGGCAACTTTGCGGCGAAAATTTCCCGTCAACTCCGCCCACAGTGGGCC
>CAJPIZ010000017.1:0-42745 GCA_905368565.1 Medioppia subpectinata
TGTCGGCTTTAAGACCGCAATAGTATAACTGATTAGTCATTCCTCCACTAATCCGTCGGAAACTGATTGTGTCGACCGTTTGTTGTGTCCAAACGCCCGACAAATACTCTTTGCATAATTGCAAACATTTCTCTTCAATACCTTCTGGTGTTTCGCCGCGAACTAAATCATAGTCTTCTATATTAAAGTTTTCGTCTAAACTTTTCACGTCTTTTAAACTTTTCTTCTCTTTCTTTACATCGTTTGTGGAAACACTGTTTGTATCCATAGTTTGTTTCAATCAATTGATACAATCCTTTCAAAAGTTTATTTGAATGCGAGAAATGGGCCGCTATTTGAACACCAATTTCAATATTCAACACTTTTTATATGCAATAATCTCAAGGATACCGATAGTGTGGGTAAATCTGAGTTTCCAGTAGTGAAGGTCGAATCAATCATGTTATTAAATTATATAGACATCTATTAAATTGTCGTTTATTTAAATATAATATAAAGTAACTTTCCAATTAATAACACATTAATTTTGTTTTTGTATTTATCTGACTAGATTCTAGCAATAGACTATACAAAATGGATTAGAGGTACTGTATGTCCATAATACAGTATACATTTATCAAGTTATTCACAATTTATTTATTTGTAATATACTAATCACAGTAAATAAATGGCCAGATGAAACAAATAAAGTCATATTAATGTAAATATACGTACATAACATAACATACAGGAATATAATGAATGTAGTGCGATTAATATGAATTAGAATCTGTGTAAAATTATTGAACACAGCTGATTATAATACTTGTAACATAATATCCATAGTAATTTTATTTTTCCTTCCTTGTTATTATAAAAATTTTGTTCATTATATTTAAAATTTATGTCTATTGTTGTGATTATTGTTTTTCCTTTTTGTTAGTTGGTGCTTTTAATATCATAAAAACTTAATTTTAATAAAATAATAATTTGATAACTATTATTAAAATTATCATTATTATTATCTATTACTGAAAAGATCAAAGTGCTAAAATGTAAATAGATTTATAACAAGTTTATATAGAACAATATATATTCTTTAATTAAACATATTGGTAATTTATTTTAAATGTAAACATATTGATAAAAAGTTGATACTTTGCTAATGAATCGGTGATAAGTTATTACTGATAACTTCAAGAATTTCTAAATTATAAAAACTCGTTTCAGACAATTGTTAAAAAATCAAATTCACATTCACATAATCGTTCATCGTTTAATTGTTTAGATATATTTTATTTTTATTAAGTTATGATTAATGTATAACTGAATTAATTATTGCAAACATATAAAATTGTAATTATAAGTTTAATCTATAATTATTACTTATGTATTTAATAACTACTAAACTTTACAGTAATCTTATGTATTTAACAAAGCAATGATGTAATTGTATTTAAAAAAGCTAATAATTAAATATACCTACATTAAATTCCATAACTTTTAGGTATAACAATATATAAAAAATAAATGTCCTTGGTATTGATGAAAATGTTTTCGACTTCGTTGATATAACATTAGATTCTTTAAAAGCCTTTAAGCTAAAAACTGATTTTTCAAATGATTGTATAGCTTAAAACAAATTTCAGCGTAACTCTAATAATAACTTATATAACAAAATATAATTAATACAAAACAGTTGACCATAGAATTGTTAAAAAAAATATACCATCATTATTTTCTTATCCATGGTAAATAAATATTAATTTAAAGTTACATAAATATAAATAAAGCGTATAAAACACTAGATAAACTAAATGTACTGTGCGTTTAGAACATTAGAATAATTCTAAAATTATTAAATAAAACTGAATGCAACTTATTATGTATTATCCGTTATATTATATTTATATATAAAGATATAATTTTATTGTTTTATAATATTTTATTATGTAAAGAATAAATTTTTACATTGTTCAGAACTTATTTGCAATTATTAAACGAATTATTTCAATGTTATAACATTTATATTATATATTATAATCAATATATAATTTTTAGCTATGTGTTATAAATTATAACTTATAATGTAATACAATAATAATTAGTAATCAGTGATAATTATGTATTGAACAATTCATTGATGTAATCAAAATTAAAAAAGCAACAATTAATCAAATATTTTACATTAAATTCCATAATATTCTACTATATAAATAAAAATAAATGCCTTTCAATGTAGTTATGAAATTATTTGCGCTGTTATATTGATATTATACCAGAACTTTGTTAAAAAGCATTTTGAGCCAAAAACCGATTTTTTAATTGCATATAATTCTTGAAACTGATATCACCAAAACCCTAAGTAATACAAAAATATTTTTATAATCAACAAAATGTGGTAAAAATAGTATGAAATAAGACTCACCAAAATTAATTTCTTATCCATAGGCATACCATTACTTTCATCATGATCTATTAGACCAAAAAGTACCATAAATATATTGGCCACCAATGAAAATAATTTCACTTCTTTTAACAATTGTTGCGTTGAATTAATTTTATTTTCGGCATATTTTGGTCCAAAAATAGCGACCGATTCGTCGATATAATGACGAATCAAAGTCTCGACGACACTGTCTTCTGGAAAATCATGTGGTTTTGCAAAATCATTCAAACCTCGACCCCATTCGCCAAAAATAGTGCCCAAATCAAAGCCTCGGTATGTATAACACGAGTACTCAAAATCACATAAAGTTATGCCCTCTTTTGTATTGTGTTTATCCTTAGAGACCATTATATTACTTCCTCTGAAGTCGTTGTGCGAGAAGACAACTGGACTACCGATAGACTCGATGGACTTTTTAAGCCATTGGATCTCTGTTTGCAAAACTCTTTTGTATTGTGTTTATCCTTAGAGACCATTATATTACTTCCTCTGAAGTCGTTGTGCGAGAAGACAACTGGACTACCGATAGACTCGATGGACTTTTTAAGCCATTGGATCTCTGTTTGCAAATTTTGTGCATTTAATGCCTCCAACTTAAGTTCTTCGCACAAATTAAAGGATCCGTTTTTTACGCCCTTATTGTAAAAGTCGTCAAAAAACTCAAATAACCAGTTGTTGGTCCTCTTAATGGGCACATCCATTGCCTGCACGCGCGCCAACTTTTTGAACAACTCGGCGCTCAATTGAGGGTCGTTTTGCTCCGGGACTCGAAACTGTCGGTGCTTTAGATATAACAGAATATTAGTTATTGTATAAATTTAGGAAATAAATATACAGTTATATGCATTTATAGTAGTTTTTGTTCAAATACCTCAATAAACTCCTGGATCTGTCCGTTTTCAAAGAGCCCGTAGATCTTTGGCCCCAATTTATTCTCAGACACCGTAAGAGCAATGATTAGATCAGTTAATCTCTCATTCTTCATAACATTGCCGTTTGCATCGAGATTGTTGAACCATTTGGGTCCATACATTCTTATGGCTACTTCTTTCACATCACTATCGCTGACATCGGTGTCGGCTTTAAGACCGCAATAGTATAACTGATTAGTCATTCCTCCACTAATCCGTCGGAAACTGATTGTGTCGACCGTTTGTTGTGTCCAAACGCCCGACAAATACTCTTTGCATAATTGCAAACACTTCTCTTCAATACCTTCGGGTGTTTCGCCGCGAACTAAATCATAGTCTTCTAAATTAAAGTCATCAAAACTTTTAATGTCTTTCAAGTCTTTCAAACTTTTCTTCTCTTTCTTCACACCGTTTGTGGAAACACTGTTTGTATCCATAGTTTGCTTCAAACAATTGATTTAATTTTTTCAACACTCTTTTGAATGCGAGAAATTAGATGGTTTTCAATAATTAAATGAGATATTCAACACTTTTATACAGTAATCTCAAGGATACCGATAAATGTAAGTAAACCTAATGTACAAAAAGTGAAGGTCGAGTTAATCAATTTTTACAGTATATACAGTATACTCTCTTAAATTATCGGTTATTTAAGATTTACAATTTCTATAATTACATATTTTGTTTTGCTGTATTTAAATAACTAGATTCTGCAACTAATTCAGTAAACATTTTATAAAGTCACTCATAATATAGTAATCATAGTGAATAAATGGTGATTAAAAGCATATGCATTTAAATGGTAAAACATACGAGAATACAACGAATATACTAAAGTTTCAGTATATCAACATCAGTGAATTTAGTGCATTAGGGGCAGTTTGTACTTATTAAACACAGCGGATAAGATACATTACTGTACATTATACATAATAACAATAGAAATTTTATTATTTTTACAAGTTAGTTGTTTGAATGTTCAAATATTTGACCATCATTAAAAAAATTTATAGCTGTTGTTAATTATTTTCCCCTGTGATATAAAATTCCAATTAATTACTGTATTTTTAAAGGGGATGCAGACACTTGTTCAAAAGACACCTGTTTAAAATAATTAATTTTAATTTGCCTTAAACACATATTTGTAAAAATTGATATTAATATTGTTAATTAAGTTAATATTAATTAGTTTAGGTAAGTTTGGGTTAGGTTAGATTTAACTAGTCATTATTTTAATTAATTTAAAAAAATGTCTTAGACAGCTTTTAAACAACTGAATAAACGTTTATTGTGTTATTCTGTTATTTTAATCTATTCAAATTCAAAATAATGTTAAGGTAAGTTTTGTATGGATAAACAAAGTTTTTATTAACAATAATTTTAGTTATTTATAATTATACAAATAATTTTATTTATATTTGTTTGTCGTACAGTATTATTAAATTGTATATAATAAAATATAATTAAACTTACAAATTGAGAGAATTTTAGTTATAACTTCTAAACAATAATTAATTAAATAATTTTTTTAATTAGTAAACGATAGCATACATGTTTAATACAATTACCAATGAATGTATGAGACTACTGTATAATCTAGTTTAATGAACCATTTTTATAAAATTGTACCAATCAATCGGATTAATGATAATAATATTTAACATCATTTCAAAGCAGATTCAATGCATTGATGCGATCTTTTATAATGAGATAGTTGTTGAGCGAAAGTTCCCCGAATTGCTATTCAAAGTAAATAAATATAAATTTTAAATTAATAAAATAATAATTGTTATAAAATTAAACAAAACAAATTTTACATACAATCATCATCTTCTTATCCATCTTCTCATAGGCTGGAGCTGTGATAGTCTTGAGTGACATAATAGTCATAAAGAACTGTCCGATCAAAGTAAACAGTTTGATCTCTCGGGTGATGTGTTCAACAGAATTGCATTCATTTGTTGAGTATTGTTTGCCGTGTATTCGTTCGCATTCTTTCACATAGATCTCAATCAATGGCTTCATAACGGAGTCCTCTTGTGGCAGACCGTCGACAGTCATGATATCCCACTGTTTTCGTCCCCACTCTCGAGACAATTGCATGAAATCCATGCCTCGGAAGCCATAACAGGAATACTCAAAATCGCAGACAACAATCCGGCCGTCGATGTCGTGTTCACCCGTTTCTGTGATCATTAAATTACTCGATCGGTAGTCGTTGTGAGTGAACACAATAGGACTGTTGGCGCTCAACGCCAGCCCTTTTATATATGCCATTTCGGCCGCAAAATCAAATGCCAGTAATTTCTCGCAATTGTATTCAGCAAACAATTTGTTGCCATTATTCTCGACCATCCATTCGCTGAAGAGATCCAATTCAGTAAACAACCAATTGCCCTGTTTTTTGATGGGAACGTCCATCGCGTGAATGCGGGCCAACTTCTGGAACACTTCTGTCACTAGTTTGGGATCTTTTTGCTCTTCGGGAGTGAACTGTCGGTGCTTTTAATACCACATAAAATTAATTTTCACTCAAAATTAAAGTTATAACACAATTATTGCACTTATATAACAAAGTTATGCTTACTTTATAATAGCGTTGTATTTGTCCGGTGGGGAAAAGTCCGTACACTTTAGGTCCCAATTTGTTTTGTGATACCATCAGTGATATGACCACATCTGTGAGCCTCTCATTGGCCTCGGAGTCGCATTTCATCATCATTTTGGGTCCGTAGAGCCTAACGGCCACCTCTTGCGGCACATTTGGGTCATCGCATGGCTTCTTAACACTACAGCAGTAGAGCTGATTAGTCAGTCCTCCCGACACTCTCTTCACGTCGATTGTGTCCAGAGTTTGTTGAAACCAATTGCCGGCCAAATACTCTTTGCACAGCTGTAGGCACTGCTCTTTGATATCGGTCGGAGTGTCGCCGACGACCAGATCTAACTTTTCAAAGTCCAATTCATCCAACGATTTAATGTCTTCTATCCTTTTCAAGCCGTTGTTCGCTTCTGTGGATCCGTTTTGTGACACTTCGGAAGCCATGGTTTTATTCTTGAGAAGAATATTAGTTTTGCTGAAATATTTTAAATTGTTTTGATGTTTTGACTCAATAAAGAATTTGGGAAAAGCTTTTATTTATAAATTTCAAGGTTTTTATCACTAATTATTGTTTGTTGTTAAGTGTGTTGTGAAGGATATATCAATTGATTATTTGTACATTTAATATGCTATTTATCGTCAATACATGTGCTGTGTATGTGTGAGACTGCCTGTTGAAAACATCCTATTTCACTCACTTGTTAAATATTCAATATTCTATAATGTACACATTGCACTAAACATGATCATTTAGTGCGTTTGGGTCATCATAACCTTATATAACATACAGTGCAAAACCAAACTACAGTATTTACTAGTGTAACGTAATATTGCGTTTATTCATCTCAATAATAATAATTATTTACTATAACTACTGTTCATATAAAGTTGACATGTATTTTATCATATATAGTATTATATTTATGATAATTTTTATAATAATGAATAAATTGCATTAAATATAGATGAATACATATAAATATAAATACAGTGTATACAATATACATGATTTGTGTGATACCAACAGTACTATATTAATGTTAAATCATCGGGATATAAAACAAACCCGAATATAAGCAGAAATTTTACCGCATTATCGTTATCATAATAACTGGAATATACTGTACTAATGTATGCTTACTATTTATATTAATTTTTTTTACTCTAATACCGATATTAGTTTATGTTTTATAGTGGTATAGATTGTATTGGTAATAGATAGGTAACATGGTAAACTATATTCTATAGTTGTAAAGTATATGCTATAAATAATCCAACAATACATTTTTAACCACAATTGATTGAATGAAGAATATGGTTTACAAGATCGCTCGCTACCATTGACATCATGACAAATGAGCTAATACTGCAATCCTTAGATAAAACTGTTGTCACAAAAGTTTAATTAATTAACACATGTTGTCATGTCGTACGCCATTCACGTATTGATAAAGTTTGTTAATGATATTAACTTTTATTTGATTATACAATTAAGTTTGTGATTTAAATAGTTTTTGTTAACAAAGAAAAATGTTTTTAAAATTATTAAAATAATGATTATTAATATTTTAATTTAGCTGATATAAATCATTTAACATAATTTTGTATATTTATCTGGTTTAATTATTTATTTATGTTTTGTATTTATTATATTTAAATACAAAATATTATAAACAGCATATTAAAATTAAACACGAGTTTTAATAGTTAGAATCCAACTGTGTATGATATTTTTACATTAATCATTTAACTATTATTCAATTACTTTCATCTCCTTTAGCCGTTGTTTGATTGTTAAGTAATTTTTGTAGGAATTTTCCATAATTTCCTGCAAATAAATAACTTAATTAATAACAGATAAACAAAATATATGGAATATTCACCAAGTTTAAATCTAATTATAAATTCATACCATGATAAGTTTTTTAGTGTATGATTTTGTATTGAGATTCTTAATCATAATACAACCGCCAAGAAATGCCCAAACCATTAGAAATATTTTGATTTCTTTGAGTATATGTTGTAATGAATTGATTTTGTTTTGCGAGAATTGTTTGCCAAATATTCGCTCACTTTCCCCAATGTAAATCTCGACCAATGGTTTCAATACATCGTCCGGTTGTGGCAAACCTTCAACTGATGTGAAATCAAATGTTTTTCGTCCCCATTCTGTGGAGAGGGAAATAAAATCCATGCCTCGGAAGCCGTAACTCGAGTATTCAAAATCGCAAACAACAATCCGGTCGTCAGTATTGTTGTTGTTTTCAGTGATCATTAAATTACTCGATCGAAAGTCGTTATGAGTGAACACAATAGGACTTCCAGTATTTGCGACCACTTGTTTAATGTAATCGATGTCTGCTTTGTAATCGCATTTCTCCATCAATTGACAATTATATTCCTTAAACCACTCTCTGATCGGTATATTTCCATTGAACATAAATTCGTACGACTCGTCCATCTCTGCAAACAACCAATTGGTGTGTCTTTTGATGGGAACGTCCATCGCGTGAATGCGGGCCAACTTCTGGAACACTTCTGTCACTAGTTTGGGGTCTTTTTGCTCTTCAATTTTGAATTGTCGGTGCTTTTGGAGTAAAATCATATTTTTTATTTAACGTCATTTAAATTGTTTTTTAGTAAATTGTAAAAATAACATACATGGTAATAGTGTTGTATTTGCCCATTCTCAAATAAGCCGTATATTTTTGGACCCAATTTGTTTTCCGACACCATTAACGATATGATAGTATCGGGAAGTCTTTCATTTCCATCAAGAGTTGCTGTATTAAAATATTTGGATCCATAGAGTCTTACGGCTACTTCTTGTGGTACATCTGATCCAATGACGGGTTTATTAATTCCGCAATAATAGAGCTGATTAGTGAGTCCTCCGGTGACTCTCTTTACTTCAATGGTGTCGAGTGTTTGTTGAGACCAATTGCCGGACAAATACTCTTTACACAGATTAAGACACGTTTGTTTGATGTCTTCGGGAGTGTCACCCATAACGAGGTCTAATTGATTGAAATCCAATTGATCTAAAGAATCGACGTCTTCTATTCGCTTCAGACCATTGCTTGTCTCAGTAGAAACCTCTACATTGTTTACCGAAGACATGATTTGATTTGATATATAGTGAAAAACTTCTAATATTCAAAAGTCTAATATTGATTGCAATTTTGTATTCTCAAAACGTCTCTATTTATACTTTGTTGAAAAGTACTAAACCTTGATATAACCCATTATGTTGCTAAATGTGTAGATAATTACTGTATAATGTTTGTGATATTATAAGTAAATGTATTGTTAATAAATATTGAATTCTTGTTCACTGCCCACAAATCCTAAGGTCTTTGTGCACTAAACAAGTTTACAAATATTAGAATATTTTAGTGCATTTCGTTCACAATTCTTATATCTCTTATATATTAATTTCGACTCAAATATAATTATAAAATTAATTACTTATTATTAAAACTTTATATTAATTTGATAAAACTTTTTTTTATTGTTGTAATATTGAGACTAATAATATGTTATTAACTAAACATGTATAGTTAATTTATAGCTTGTTATTTAAACCATTATTAATAAGGGGTGATTCACATATTACGTTTACATTGCATAATAACATTAGTGTAATTTAAAATATCATTAAATGCCGTTAAAAGTCTTATTACAATCATATAATATAATATAAATTTTTTACTTAAGTCTTGATTTCAATTTAAAAATCATTAGTAATAAATCTTACAATTGCTAGTAAAAAACTCTCACATTTTGCATTTAAATCTTTAATCGTGTCATTGATTCTGTAACTGTAAAATTGCTTTTAGAATTATTAATGCTTTCAATTAATGTAATTATCAATATTTTTATTTTAGAATTTTATTCGTAGATTATATAGATGATTTAACATAAGTTTAACATAATTATTTGACATAATCTATTTATGTATTACAAATAGATTTTTAAAATTTAAAGTGAATTTTAATAGTTATATGATATTTGTGATTGATCACTTTAAAATTATTCAATTAATTTCATATCCTTTAACCGTTGTTTGATTATTAAATAATTTTTGAAAGAATTTTCCATCATTTCCTGCAAATAAATAACATAATTAATACC
The DNA here is from genome assembly GCA_905368565.1 of Medioppia subpectinata. Lineage (NCBI taxonomy): Eukaryota > Metazoa > Arthropoda > Arachnida > Sarcoptiformes > Oppiidae > Medioppia > Medioppia subpectinata. The sequence goes on from CAJPIZ010000017.1 coordinate 10,076, forward strand.
AGATAAACAAAATATATGGAATATTCAACAAGGTCCAAACTAATAATAAATTCATACCATGATAACTTTTTTGGTGAATGACTTTTTATTGAGATTTTTAATCATAACACAACCGCCGAGAAAATTCCAAACCATTAAACATACTTTGATTTCTTTGAGTATATGTTGTAATGAATTGATTTTGTTTTGCGAGAATTGTTTGCCAAATATTCGCTCACTTTCTTTGATATAAATCTCGACCAATGGTTTCAATACATCGTCCGGTTGTGGCAAACCTTCAACTGAAAAGTAATCGAATGCTTTTCGCCCCCATTCCACAGATAAAGTCACAAAATCCAGGCCTCGGTAGCCATAACTCGAGTATTCAAAATCGCAAACAACAATCCGGTCGTCAGTATTGTTGTTGTTTTCAGTGATCATTAAATTACTCGATCGGTAGTCGTTATGAGCGAACACAATAGGACTCTCAAGCTTTGCCATAACATCTTTAATGTAAGCGATTTCTGCTTTGAAATCACATTTCGCTGATATTTGACAGTTATATTCAGTAAACCATTGTCTGATAGGAATATTTCCCTCAAACATGAATTGGTACGAGTCTTCAAACTCTGCATATAACCAATTGGTGTGTCTTTTGATGGGAACGTCCATCGCGTGAATGCGGGCCAACTTCTGGAACACTTCTGTCACTAGTTTGGAGTCTTTTTGCTCTTCGGGTTGGAATTGTCGGTGCTTTTGGAGTAAAGTTTGTTATATATTTATTATAATCTTATAAATAATTATAAAAATAGCATACATGGTAATAGTGTTGTATTTGCCCTTTCTCAAATAAGCCGTATATTTTAGGTCCCAATTTGTTTTCCGACACCATTGACGATATGATAGTATCGTTAAGTCTATCATTTCCATCGAGGGTTACTGTATTAAAAAATTTGGATCCATAGAGTCTTACGGCCACTTCTTGTGGTACATCTGATCCAATGACAGGTTTATTAATTCCGCAATAATAGAGTTGATTAGTGAGTCCTCCCGACACTCTCTTCACTTCAATGGTGTCGAGTGTTTGTTGAGACCAATTGCCGGACAAATACTCTTTACAAAGACTAAGACACGTTTGTTTGATGTCTTCGGGAGTGTCACCCATAACCATATCTAATTGATTGAAATCCAATTGATCCAAGGAATCGACGTCTTCTATTCGCTTGCGACCATTGCTCGTCTCATTAGAAACCTCAGTATTTACTGAAGACATGATTTAATTTATAATCAAAAGCGTTTTGTAACGACTATTAACTTTAGTATTGGCTGTGATTTTGTGTTTAGAAGACTATAACTTTATATACTTATTTGAAATGTACTAAAACCTTGATATAACCCATAATTAATGTTCGTCATTATTTGAAAACTCCTAAAATTCCCATGTTGCCGGGACGGAATTTATAGGAAAACTTCGGAAAATAAAAAATACATCAGGGAAATGATTAACAAGGGGAAAATATTTTAAATAATTTTGATTATTTTAAACATTATTATGGATAAATTGTTTGAAAAGTATAAAAATTTTTAAAAATAATTTTATTTAAAACAGTACTCAATTAGTTTTATAATGTATTTGGTGTATAACAAAGAATTGCTTGTCACTCACACAGCATTACCTTATTATTTGAGCGCAATTATTAAATTTTGATTAAAAAATAATTTAAAAATGATTCAAATTAAATTAATTAAATAGATTTTACTTAATATTCTTCTCGATTATGTTTAAGCATGTTAGGGCACATGTAATAAATATGATAAAAGTATTTATATATCTCGATTGGTCATCGTTTGACCACATTTTTGTCTTATTTTCCCAATTTTAAGGAATATAAAGAATTTTCCGGCGCAAAACTATTTTCCTGGAAGATAGTTTTCAAAAATGGGAAATGACGAACAATACCCATAATGTTGTGAAATGTTTAGATAATTATAATATCTATAACATGATAAGTAAATGATTTGTTACTTCCTATTTAACAATAGTTCAATCTGCCCTAGGTGCACTTAAAATGTGATTACGGACTTAAAAGTGTTAGATTATAGTTCAGTTCATATTATCGTAGAAGATAACATAAATTGTTAAGATTTATTAAGATTATTAAGATTTATTTATTAAGAAAATAATTATCGAAGTACACAAAAAGTACACAAAATGTATTATTTATACAATTATTAATTAAAATTTTAAATGTTATTTCTTTAAATAACATAGATATTAATATATTATATTAATTTGATAAAACTTTTTAATTGTCGTAATATTAAAACTAATAATATGTTATTAACTTTGGGTGCTTTTTACATATACCATTATTAAACAAATAACAATTATACATGTATAACATTTTCTTATTATCATGTGCTTATTGTTTTATCGCTGATTTGTTGGCTTATTCAAATTTAATTATATTGATAAATTAATTTAATGTACGATATGTTTATTGCATAATAAAACTTAGAGTTTAATCACAACTTATTTAAACAAGAATTATACAAATCATAAAACAATAAAAAATTACAATTTGATTAAAAGAATCATAGGATATACATGTGGTTTGTGTCTCAGATAAGTGTCGTTAAAGTAATTAAAAATATTATTAAATGCGGTTAAAAGTCTAATTTAAATCATATTATATTTTATAATTTTGTTTACTTAAGTCTTGATTTCACTTTAAAATAATTCGTTAAATAAATCATTATTAATAAAGATTGATAAAAATGCCAATAAATAAAATATTCATAAGAATATATACAGTATTAATCAAAAACGTTTTGTTCAATAAATGATTTCTTTATTCGCCAATAATTTTTGTATTCTTTTTCTCCCAATTCCTGTGAGAAAGAAGTAGAAAATAATATAAAATATTTATATATAAATAAATAGCATGTTATTTCTCAAGGATTATATTTTTCTTTTTTAAATCTCTCTCTCTCTCTCTCTCTCTCTCTCTCTCTCTCTCTCTAAAAATGTATAAAAATGTTTACAGACCATTATTAAATCTTTACTCATTGGGAGGTCTTTATTATTTTCATCCATTTTAAGAAAAAACACAAACATAAATATTTTATACACCAAAGCAAACACTTTGGCTTCTTTGATGAGTTGATCCATTGAATTGATCTCATTATCGGACCAACTCTTACCGAAAATGAGTTCATTTTCTGAAATATAATATTGAAGTAATCGCCTGATTGTCGAGTCGTCCGCAAACTGATGGACGGATTGGAAGTCATTCCATAGTCGGCCCCATTCGTTGACTACTGTCCCTAAATCCAGTCCTCTGTACCCATAACTCGAGTACTCAAAGTCACAGATAACCAACTGATCGCCGGAATCGCTCTTTTCATTCAACACCAGTATATTAGAGCTCAAGAGATCGTTGTGTGAGAACGCGAGCGGACTCTTGAGCTTTAGGACAGTGTTTTTAAGCCATTCAATCTCAGTCTTCAAATCGTGAGCTTTAAGTGTTTCCAGATTTAAATCTGAGGCCAATTTGTCGACTGAGAAGCGCTTCTCTGCCTCCGCGTATTGCATATCAATCTCTCGGAGAATCCACTCTCCCTTCCGAAGAGGCACTTCCATGGCGTGGATTCGAGCCATCTTTCGGAACAACTCTTCGGCCAGTTTTGCGTTATTTTGCTCCTCGAGTTTGAACTGTCGGTGCTTTAGATTAAATAAAGTATATATTTATAAATTTATAGGTAAGCATTAATTTATGTATGTACATTAATTTTAAAAACAATTCAATACGTGGTAATAGTGTTGAATTTGTCCGCAATCGAAGAGTCCGTATATTTTAATCCCTAATTTATTCTCCGAGAGAAGAAGAGATGTGATCACATCACTCAACCGTTCACTTCTCATATCAGTTAGCCTTTCATTCCCTTCGGAATTCAAATTGTTATACCATTTGCTTCCGTATAATCTTATGGCCACTTCTTGAGGGGCAGTCGACTCGATGGACGGCGAAGTGATTCCGCAATAATATAATTGATTACTTAAACCGCCGGTAATTCTTCGCACAGAAATCGTGTCCACTGTTTGTTGTCTCCAATTGNCGGCGAAGTGATTCCGCAATAATATAATTGATTACTTAAACCGCCGGTAATTCTTCGCACAGAAATCGTGTCCACTGTTTGTTGTCTCCAATTGTCTGACAAATACTCTTTGCATAACTCAAGACATTTTTCTTTGATATCTGGAGGCGTTTCTCCTCTAATGAGTTCCACTTTTTCAAAATCGTATTCTTCGCCGGCTTTCAGATCCTTAATACTTATGGATTGACTGCCGTTTGACTCCATGTTTGTGGTGTTGAACACTATTTTCAAACTACAAACTAATTACTGATTTAAAGTCTGCGATAAAACGAAAGTATGATAACATTTTCAAGGATAAGAGCTAACAATCCTAATGAACATAACGTTTATCATTAATACAAACACAAATATTATTGTTGTACTTTTGTCTGTCCTGTTGGAAGGTATAAATTATTTATTTCATACCTGTTTACAGTATAATACTGTATATTAATGATTATCTGTAAGTAAATAGCATTTTCTTAACATTTAGTGATAGAATGTTTGCAATTACTTGCATTTATAAATATAAATTTTGTTTTGTTTTACGAATAATTATGTTTTATTAGTTAATAAATAATCTGCAAAATAATTATCATATAAATAATAAACAATGAAAGGCAAATAAACATGTAATAAAAAAAGTACTTTTATGTTCATATTTCTGCTAAAATTATTGCTATAACTTATAGCCTATAAATAAATTAACTGAAACTTTCGCTTTAAAACATATTTAATACAAACGAATATTTATAATTCATTTTATTAAAAATTAAATTTTATAATAAATCTTCAAAAACTTTTTGCGCCAATAATTGATTTCTGAGATGAATATAATTTCTCTGCGAAATTTCGCCGATTTTCTGTGGAAATTATAATTTCAAAAATTAATGAAAAGTAAATTAATTATAAATGATGTGAAGACTGACCGCAATAACTGTTTTATCCATCGGAAGGAAGTCTCCGCCCTCTTCGCTGTCTTTCAGGCAAAATAATGTCATCAAAAGTGAAGTAAAAAGTGTGAAAATCTTCGCCTCCTTTAGGATCTGTTCCTTTGAATTGATCTCATTATCGGAATATTGTTTACCGAATATTCGTTCGGATTCTCGGATATAGCTCTCAATGAGTGGCAAAATTGTCGAGTCGTCCGGAAATACGGGTAGCGTTTGAAAGTCACTCAGCGATCGGTTCCACTCGACTATAATTGAGCCAAAATCCTGTCCCCGATAGCCGTAACCCGAGTCCTCAAAATCGCACAATACTATAGAATCGGCGGCTATTCTCGACTGCAATACCATTGTATTACCGCCTCTAAAGTCGTTATGAGTGAAAACTATGGGACTCTTGGACTTAAGGATCAATTGTTTGACAAAATCTATTTCCACTTTGAGGTCGTATTTCTTGAGTGTTTCCAGATTTAATTCATCCAAAAGGTTATTCTTATCTATATTTCTTCGCACCGATTCATACCACACGTCGATATCTCTTAAGCAAATAGTCTTCGCGATGGGCACATCCATGGCGTGCACTCGAGCTAACATTGAGAACAATTCTGTTACCAATTTAGGGTCCTTTTGCTCATCCTTTTCAAAATGCCGGTGCTTTTAATACAAGTGTAATAAATTAGATATAATTTTACAACATATAATTAATCAATTAATTAATAATCATTACATTATAATAAGCCTGAATTTGTCCGCCATTGAAAAATCCATATATTTTAGGTCCCAATCGGTTATCGGACACCAATTGTCCGACCACTACATCATTTAGTCTCGCATTGGCTTTACTTTCGTCATTACTGAAGTGTTTGCGTCCATACAATCTGATGGCCACCTCTTGAGGAACACTTCCCGGGAATTCTAGTGGACTTTTAATACCGCAGTAATACATCTGATTAGTCATTCCTCCGGATATCCTCTGCACTCGTATAGTGTCCACAGTTTGTTGACTCCACGGACCGGACAAATAGTCTTTGCATAACTGAAGGCATTTCTCTTGAATATCTGCGGGCGTCTCACCTCTGGTGATGTCTATTTGGCCGAAGTCTATGTCATCGACTGATTTCAAGTCTTTGAGACTTTGTTTGGCATTCATTTTAGTGTCACAATTATCTGACATGTCTTCAGTTTTCTTGTGATTGTTTCATATGATGTACAAATACTTTATTATTAAAAGTTTAAATATTTGTATAAAATAAACTCGTGGCAAATAAATTTTACTTTAGTTTTATACACAATAGATAACAGTATTCAGTGATTTGTATGCTTTTATCAACATATTATACAAATCAAGGTTTCCTTTAAATACTGTACGTTAAAACAGGTAATCATTGTTTTGTAATATTATTTAACGTTAATATAACGTAATGAAAGGAATGTAAACTTTCTTATCATTTATTAATTTGATAGTAGATTTATATAGAAATTTAATTTAAAAAGAAAATTAATTAAAAAGTTATATACATTTTTAGTCTAAATTAAATGCTTATAATAAGAATGTTAACTTAAATAATGATACAATTTTAGTAATTCGAGCTGCACTAGAAGACACTTATTTATCATTTGAGTCAATAGTATATTATTTATACAATATTAATTAAAATTTTAAATGTTATGTTTTAAATAATATTAATTTATTATATTAATCTAATAAAACTTTTTAATTGTGGTAATATTGAAACTAATAATATGTAATTAACTTTTGGTGCTTTTTACTTATACTATTATTTGATAAATAACACAAATTATTTAAACATAAAGATTATACAAAATGTTTATATTAGTCAAAAACATTTTGTTCAATAAATGATTTCTTTATTCGCCAATAATTTTTGTATTCTTTTTCTCTCAATTCCTATGAGAAAGAAGTAAAAAATAATATAAAATACATAAATAAATAATGTTATTTCATAAGGATTTTCTTTTCCTTATTTTAAGTCTCTCTCTCTCTCTCTCTCTCTCTCTCTCTCTCTCTAAAAATGTATAANTTCATAAGGATTTTCTTTTCCTTATTTTAAGTCTCTCTCTCTCTCTCTCTCTCTCTCTCTCTCTCTCTCTCTCTCTCTCAAAAATTATAAAGAATTATACAAACCATTATTAAATCTTTACTCATTGGGATATCTTTATCATTTTCATCCATTTTAAGAAAAACCAAAAACATATCTATTTTATACACCAAAGCAAACACTTTGGCCTCTTTGATGAGTTGATCCATTGAATTGATCTCATTATCGGACCAACTCTTGCCAAAAATGAGTTCATTTTCCTGAATATAATATTGAAGTAATCGTCTGATTGTCGAGTCGTCCGCAAACTGGTGGTCGAAATGGAAGTCATTCCATAGTCGGCCCCATTCGTTGACAACTGTTCCCAAATCCAGTCCTCTGTACCCATAACTCGAGTACTCAAAGTCACAAATAACTAACTGATCGTCGGAATCGCTCTTTTCATTCAACACAAGTATATTAGAGCTCAAGAGATCGTTGTGTGAGAAAGCGATCGGACTCTTGAGCTTTAGGACAGTGTTTTTAAGCCATTCTATCTCTGTCTTCAGATCGTGAGTTTCAAGTGTTTCCGAATTGAAATCTGCGGCCAATTTGTCGATTGAAAACCGCTTCTCCGCCTCCGCGAACTGCACATCAATCTCTCGCAGAATCCACTCTCCCTTCCGAAGAGGCACTTCCATGGCGTGGATTCGAGCCATCTTTTGGAACAACTCTTCGGCCAATTTTGCATTATTTTGCTCCTCGAGTTTGAACTGTCGGTGCTTTAGATTAAATATAGATTTATTAATTAATGGGTATATATTAACAATTATAAAAACAATTCAATACGTGGTAATAATGTTGAATCTGTCCGCAGTCGAAGAGTCCGTATATTTTTATCCCTAATTTATTCTCCAGAGAGAAGAAGAGATGTGATCACATCACTCAACCGTTCACTTCTCATATCAGTTAGCCTTTCATTCCCTTCGGAAATCAAATTGTTGTACCATTTTTTCCGTTTGCTTCCATACAATCTTATGGCCACTTCTTGAGGAGCAGTTGACTCGATGGACGGCGAAGTGATTCCGCAGTAATATAATTGATTAGTCATTCCGCCAGTAATTCTTCGCACAGAAATCGTGTCCACTGTTTGTTGTCTCCAATTGTCTGACAAATACTCTTTGCATAACTCAAGACATTTTAGTTCAATATCTGGAGGCGTTTCTCCTCTAATGAGTTTCACTTTTTCAAAATCGTATTCTTCGCCGGCTTTCAGATCCTTAATACTTATGGTTTGACTGCCGTTTGACTCCATGTTTGTTGTGTTGAACACTATTTTCAAATTACACACCAATTACTGATTTAAAGTCTGATAACATTTTCAAGGAAAAGAGCGCTAACAATCTTAATGAACAAAACGTTTATCATTAATACCAACACTAATGTTGTTATTGTACTTCTGTCTGCCCTGTTATAAGGTGTAAATGAATTATTTCATACCTGTATAAAATTTAATATACAGTAATATGTATTAATTATTTATATTATAAGTATATATTAAGTATAATATACGTATTATTTAACTTTAATATATCGTAATAAAAGGAATGCAAACTTTCTTATCTTTTATTAATTTTACTCCTTTACCTAACTGAAAATAACCTTGCCCATACTTGTACATTTAACATATCTAACATGTCATCAAGCTTATGTTATTCTATGTCTAATAGAAATTTTATTTAAATTCTATCTATGTACAATACAATAGAGTAGTAATTAATTATTTTTAAATAGTATTTTTATGAAATTAATTAATCTAGTTTTACAGTAGATTCAATTAAAACTGCTTTAAAATTAAAATTTATTGAATAACACAAGAAGTTTTATATGATATCAATATTATTAATAATAATTTATTATAATTAAGATAATTTTCCACAAATATTTATTCAATTAAAGTGTTTGTGATTTATAAATACTATTGAACTTCAAATTATGTTTAATAAACTAAATTAAACATAAAATCATGTTTTTAAAAATAATTTTGTGTGAAAATTGCATTAAAAATTGCATCAAAAAATTGAATAGACATAAACATATTTATAAAATTCATTTTTAGTAATCGCAACATGTGCAAAAATTTATAAGTGTTTTAAAAGTGTAGATCAATTTTTAGTACATTTTAGAACAAATCCGAAGGATGTAAACTTGAAATGATTGCATAAAATCAGTGTTTTGTCACTAAATTTGGTCACATTTTTCGTTTCACTCTTACATCGAGTGAACACAACATGTGTTTTCAATTAGATTTTATGACAACTTTGTAATCATTAAATAAGACATCAATTAAGATAATTATAATCAATAACTTTGCACTTCGTTTGAATTGCGTTATTATTTGTGCGGAAAACTAATGAAAGTATTAATTTTGAACTAAATCTTAACACCGAATAACAATCTATTATTATATTAAACGATAATTGATTTGCACCTAAAATATGCCGCTCCTGTCATCATATCTATGATTTTCATAGCATTTGATCGCACAATAAGTTTACAATTCAATTCAATTCACGCAATGCCGAATTAATTATGTAAACAAACATGATTAAAATCAGTTAACATCAAGTACAACTCGTTCAGCATGCACCTTGCACAATCGGCCAACGGGCGGCCTTCAAAAGACCATCGGCTGATTATTTCAGATCTATATAAATATTATAAAATCCTATTTTAAAGTCAATTATAAAGTTTTTAGTGAATCTCAAGAATTGGCAAAATGTAAAAACATTTTTGTAAAAATTATAATAAAATAAATTTTTATATTAATACTCGTTGTTTTCATTTAATATTAATTTCATTATTTAAAATTCATTTAATATTTAAAATTAATAATATTTAAAGTCAAAAACAATGTCTGAAACTTTCGGAGCAGTCGATTATATAATATTAGTAGGAATGCTAATGATATCGACTATAATAGGCTTTTATTACGCGTGGAAAGACCGCAATAATAAGGACGAAAATGAGTTTCTCAGAGGGTATGCAAAAAAACAATGTAATTATTTAATAGTTATCTAAATGTCAATCCCAATAACAGAGGTAATAAGATGTCAGTGGCACCCGTATGCATCTCAATACTGGCCAGTTTCCTGTCCAGCACCGGCCTAATAGGCATTCCCACAGTCGTGTACTTCACGGGCACTCAGTTCTGGATTGTAGTGATCCCGGCATTCCTGGCGGCCACTCTCGCCTGCGAAGTATTCATTCCCATCTATTATCGCATGAAATTGGTTTCAGTCAATGAATACATTTACCGCCGCTTCTCATCGCAAAAACTTCGCGTCGCCGCCAATATATCGGTTTTGTTGGCTCTCGTAAGTCAAATGCAAATCAAATGAGTGTTTAGTTTTGTCTAATAATTGTTTTCTTCTACTTTAGATCCCTTTCTTTGGCGTCGAATTGTAAGAATAATTCAATTATTAATTAATACAATTATTGTTGACTTTTGAGCTCATATTTAATGCCATTTGCTTTTGTCCACAGATACGCGCCGTCAATCGCGCTGTCAATTGTGACCGAGATGTCCATCACATCCAGTATATTAATTATGGGTCTCATTGTAACCGTCTATACGTCACTCGGCGGTCTAAAGGGTGTCATTTGGACCGACTTTTTTCAATTCGCTATAATGTTGTTCGGACTCTTGGCTGTTGTCGTTAGGGTATGTCTTATTTGAGGCCATTTTTCCCATCAAATGTTAATTAATGTATTTGTTTAGGGGGCGAATGTGTCCGGAGGTATAGCCGCGGCCTTTGACAGGGCGTATATCGGCGGACGAATCGAGTTTTGGAAGTAATTATCAATAATACAATTTATAATGTTTTCATCTAAACTAACCCCTGTTTTACCCGTCAATTAGTATGGATTTTAACATATACTCGAGTAACTCGTTTTGGGTGATGTTCTTCGGCTTCACAGTGTTGTGGTGCGGAACTCTCAGCACAAGTCAACTACAAGTGCAGCGGTCGGTGTGTATGCCGTCGTTGAGTGCCGCCAAAAAGGCCCTATATTTCGCAATTCCCGGGTTTATGACAATGATATCGCTGTCGGCCGTTATGGGAGTCCTGATGTACGCTCACTATTACGACTGCGACCCTATGCTCACCGAACGGGTCACCAGACCTGACCAATTGGTCCCGTACTTCGTGCTCGACATCTTCAGCGACAGTTACCCGGGAATGACCGGCGTATTCGTGGCCTGTATTTTCGGCAGCTCTCTGTCCACACTATCGTCGGGTCTGAACGCCATGTCGTCAATCATTTACGACGATTACGGCAAACGATTTGTGCCGAAAAGGTATGCGGTTTACGCGACCAAAATGTTGGCCGTCTTGATAGGCGTGCTCTCCATTGCGTTGGCGTTTGTCATGAAAGAGATGAAGAGTATCCTCGAGTGCACAATCATGCTCTACGGCGCGTCCAACGGACCCATGTTTGGCCTGTTTTGTTTGGGTCTGTTCTTCCCATGGTCAAACGCCTGGGGCGGCGGCTTCGGACTCATTGTGGGTCAAGTGTTTTGCCTCTGGATTACTGTGGGCTCTGTTGTCGACAAAAGGACTGATTTCCTGTCGATGGGTCTGCCCTCGAGTACTGAAGGCTGTTACGCCCAAAACATCACGGTCAATTACCCCGGCACTAATCTCACCGAGCTCACTCATTATAAAACTCCCCAATACTATCCCGAAGGTAATTTTATTTGATTTAATTCATTTAATTTAAATTGTTTGAGGATTTACTTTTTTCAATTCATTGATTGTTTGTGTGTTTTATTCAGGTATTCATTTGATTCATCACATGAGCCCATACTTTGTGCCGACAATTGGTTTCATAATAACACTGATTGTGGGAAATATCGTTAGTTTACTGACCAAAGGAAATAAAGACAATAAAGTGGACCCAAATCTGGTTCACATCGATGTTTGCCGAGTGTTTGAAAAAATTCTTCCTCAGAGTTGGCGTCGGTTTGAGACACAAACGGATGAAAAACCGAAAATAAACGGTCAGTTCAATGATATAGTGTTGACCTCAGAGACCATCAGTCCGTCTGTTAATAATAATCAATCGAAGAATACTTTTGTTTAAATGTAATTTATTTTTCTTGTAAATTATTTTTGTTTTAAATGAAACTTTATGAACGCATGTCTTTTATTGTCAATAACATGGTAATGTTAATATTCATAGACACACATGATTTATCAAATAAATGTCAGTTTGAATTAACAGTTAATACTTGTTTAACATTTTGCGATTTTTAAAAAGGTATTCATTTCTTTGTATTAATTGGAAGTTTATTTTCATTACCATAATTGGTTATAATAAACATTATTATAATTATAAATTAATTATTACATATATAATAATAACTTTAATTAATCAAATATTAAATCATTTTTAAATTGATTCTTTAATTGATAGTAATTCTTGAATTGATTTTCAGCTAATTCCTAGAATATATAAATAATTTCATAATAAGCATAATTTTATAATTTTCATCAGTTCTTATAATTCTAGTAAATATATTGCATTGTACAAATTAAAATTATTAAAATAATACAAACCATTAATTGTTGTTTAGTCATTGGAAAACTGTCTAATACTTCATCAGTTTTCAAACAAAACAAAAGTGTAAACATTTTATACGCCAACGAAAATACTTTTGTTTCTCTCAAGAGTTGATCCATTGAATTGTTCACATTTTGAGACCAACTTTTGCCAAAAATTCTCTCATTTTCATGAATATAATATTGAAGTAATTGTTTGACAACAAAGTCATTGATAAATGTTTGTTCGTAGAAGAGTTGGTTTGCATCTCTACCCCATTCGCCGATAACTGATCCCAAATCATATCCTCTTTGACCATAACTCGAGTATTCATAATCAATGACAAGCAACTGATCCCCAGAATCAGTCTCTTTGTTTAAGACCATTATATTATGGCTCAAAAAATCGTTGTGCGAGAAGACTATCGGACTTTTGGTTTTAGTAATCAAATTATTTAGCCATTGAATCTCATTCTTCAAGTTATTTTCCTTTAATGATTTGCAATTGTATTTATCAATCAATTCATTGATTGGGAACCGTTTGAACGCTTCCTTATAATGAAGATTATATTCTTCAAGAATCCACTCTTTCTTAGGAAGAGGCGTTTCTATGGCGTGGATTCGAGCGATCTTTCGGAACAGTTCCTCCGCAAACTTTGAATTACTTTGATCTTCGAGGTTAATGTTTCTCATCTAGGTATTGTAAAATTTATATATTTACTTTAAATTTGTGAAATATACTATCGTTTAAATACATGATAAAAGTGTTGAATCTGTCCGCCATCGAAGAGTCCGTATATTTTTGGCCCCAAATTATGCTCAGAAACCATAAGAGATGTGATCACATCACTCAACCGTTCACTTCTCATATCAGTGATCCTTTCATTCCCCTCAGTATTCAAATTGTTAAACCATTTGCTTCCGTATAATCTTATGACCACTTCTTGGGCTACAGTAGACTCGATGGACGGCGAAGTGATTCCGCAATAATATAATTGATTACTTAAACCGCCGGTAATTCTTCGCACAGAAATCGTGTCCACTGTTTGTTGTCTCCAATTGTCTGACAAATACTCTTTGCATAACTCAAGACATCTTTCTTTGATATCTTCGGGAGTCTCTCCTCTCACGAGTTCTTCAAACCTGATATTACTTTCAGCCATCGATTTAATTCAATTCTACTTAAAATAAAAACTATTATTAATTGACAATTAAATATCCAAACAAATTATAAAACATGTGTTTATAAATGAAATTGCATTTTACTATTTATAAAGTGATTGTGATTACGAAATATAGTATCTCATCGTTAATGTTTCGTTTAACTCATATTTCCATAATGTTTGGAAATACAGTACTTTATAAATACGATAACAATACCTGAACTTATACTGTATTATAATTTACTGTAGATTATAATTACAATCATTGTTTAATTTAAGTAGCATTTATAGAAAAGTGTTGCTCGAAGTCTAGTTTGTGATTATAAACGAGATTACTTAATTCACATTATTAAAATTGATTACAAGAAGATCCAAGGTTCTTTAGTGCAAAAATTTAATAACGAAAAGCATTTAACCATGAGGTTTTTATTTAACTTGGAAAATATAATAGTATGTATGATGGTTGTATGATAAGTATTGAAACTTTGAATTAATGTACTGTATAAAGGTAATATTAATTTAATAAATCACCTATGGAGTTTTAGAATGGTATAGCATTTTAATGTACGCTAACGTTGTAAGAATACAATTAAACCAAACGCAAAGTTAAGAGATCAACTAAAATACTGTATAATGTTTGTAATAGAAGTATAAAATAAATATTTAAATGTTTAAAATATTATCACTAAATCTTCCAATTTTATTTACTCAAATTGATCAATGTTACTATTATTAAATAAATATTGTACTATTTTTATTATTCAAATTTAATCGTGTATTTTAATAGAATTTTATTAAAATGCATTTAATTATTAAAATTAATTTATGGATCAATCAAATAGTAAGTCATTTGCAAATTGATTTTTCAAGCGATAGTAATTCTTCAAATCAGTGTCACCATAATGCTGCAATTAAATAAATTAGATATAAGTACAAAGTGTCACTTAAAACATGTTAATCTTAATTGTAAAATATAATTGCCAATTAAATTAAATAAATCTAAAAAGATAAACTAAAATTTAAAATTGTAAAATAATACAAACCATTAATTGTTGTTTAGTCATAGGAAAGTCGTCGACTCTGTCATCAGTTTTCAAACCAAATAAAATTACAAACATTTTAAACGCCAAAGAAAATACTTTTGCTTCTCTCATAAGCTGATCTATTGAATTGTTCTCATTCTGAGACCAATTCTTGCCATAAATCATCTCATTTTCGCAGATATAGTGTTGTAGTAATTGTTTGGCAACAGAGTCGGGGGTAAAGGTTTGGTCGTGAGTGATGTGACCACTTTCTCGACCCCATTCCTCAATAATAGTCCCCAAATCCATGCCTCGGTTGCCATAACTCGAGTATTCGTAGTCACAGATAACCAACTGATCCCCGGAATCGGTCTCTTTGTTTAACAACATTATATTATAGCACTTAAAGTCATTGTGAGAATAGACTATCGGACTCTTGGTTTTAATGATAATATTCTTTAACCATTGAATCTCAGACCACAAATCGTTTGCTTTGAATGTTTCACAATTGTATTTATCAAACAATTCTTCAAATGAAAACCTTTCGGACGCCTCCTTATAGTGGAGTTCAATCTCTTTAACAATGATTTCACTCTTAGGAAGAGGCACTTCCAGGGCGTGGATTTGAGCCAACTTTCGGAATAATTCCTTCACTAGTTTGGGATTAGTTTGTTCTGTGAGTATAAATTTGTCGACCTAGGTGTAATGTAAAATTAATTTTTATAAACAATACAGGTAAATTTATATAATATATAAATTAAAAATTATATTACATGGTAAAATTGTTGAATCTGTCCGCTATCAAAGAGTCCGTATATTTTTGGTCCCAAATTTTTCTCAGACACCATAAGAGAGATGATTACATCACTCAGTCTTTCACTGTTCATATCAGTGATTCTTTTACTCCCATCTCTGTTCATATTATTCCACCACTTTTTTCCGTATAATCTTATGACCACTTCTTGGGCTACAGTAGACTCGATGGACGGCGAAGTAATTCCGCAATAATATAATTGATTACTTCTTCCGCCAGTAATTCTTCGCACAGAAATCGTGTCCACTGTTTGTTGTCTCCAATTGTCTGCCAAATACTCTTTGCATAACTCAAGACATCTTTCGTTGATATCTTCGGGAGTCTCTCCTCTCACGAGTAAATCAATATTTACTTCGTTTTCTGCCATCGATTTAAAGTGGTTTTTATCTTATATTTTAATATTAATAAATTGTTAAATGATTTAAATTTAATATTGCATACACTATGAAAAATAATGTATACAAACACTAACATGTGTTTAAAATATATGCCTTTTTATATTGTTATGAAACCGGTTTTCATCACTACTCATGTCCACAATATTATGAAATACTGTACCGTAAGTGACGTAATGTTACATAATATACGTCTACTGTAATAACGTTAATATAACGTATCGAATACACTATAGTATGCTATACCTGTATATATTGCATAACAATTATTATTATATTGGATACTCATAAGTAAAGTTTATTAAATAAAGTTACAATACATTACACTTTATTGTATAAATTCATTTTATACTACTATACAATTAGTAAATGATAATTATCAATTACCTTCACTTATAGTGAGGTTAGAGTTTTAACCATTTCAATGTCATTCCAATAAAATTGAGGTATAGGGAGATATAGGGAAAGCAAGAATGTGCTTACAGAATAATCAAATTTAAAAGTAAATTTGGCATTAATTATGCAAAGATATATAAATAATATTTAATTCTTTGTGCACATGTAAAAATGTAAAATGTGAAAAATGAAACAATATTTGTGTAGCTCTTAAATATCATAATTTTTTACAGAATATATGATTTAGCAAATAAAATTAAACTATTTGCATAGCTTAAAAACAAAAGTAAATAATGTTAGCACTAGAAGTATAATAAATATTTGTTATTATTAATTAAAACAACATTGTTAAATCTGTCAGTTTTATTTACTAACATTATTAATCTATATTATTAAATCATTTATAAATTGTAGTCTTTTAATTATTTAAGTTTTATGTAATTTTATTAGTCAATCAAATATTAAGTCATTTGCAAATTGATTCTTCAAACGATAGTAATTCTTGAAAAGACTTTCACCAAAATTCTGAAATAATATAAATATAATATAATTAAAAATTACTCAAAATATGTTATTATCTAATAGATAATGGTATTGAGTATAACATAAAATAGCTAATAAATAAAATTGCCGGTAATTAAAATAATTATATATTAAACATTAAAATTATTAAAATAATACAAACCATTAATTGTTGTTTATTCATAGGAAAGTCATCGACTGTGTCGTCAGTTTTCAAACAAAATAACAGTACAAATATTTTATGCGCCAAAGAATATACTTTTGCTTCTCTCAAGAGCTGATCCATTGAATTGTTCTCATTCTGAGACCAACTCTCGCCATAAATGATCTCATTTTCATTGATATAAAGTTGAAGCAATTGTTTGACAACAGAGTCGGCGGCAAAGGTTTCGTCAGACATGATGTCATTGCCTTCTCGACCCCATTCGCCGATAACATGTCCCAAATCCATGCCTCGGTTCGCATAACTC
The DNA here is from genome assembly GCA_905368565.1 of Medioppia subpectinata. NCBI lineage: Eukaryota > Metazoa > Arthropoda > Arachnida > Sarcoptiformes > Oppiidae > Medioppia > Medioppia subpectinata. The sequence continues at coordinate 27,563 of CAJPIZ010000017.1, forward strand.
GCGTATTCGTAGTCACAGATAACCAACTGATCCCCGGAATCGCTCTCTTCGTTCAAAACCATTATATTACTGCTCCAAAAGTCGTTGTGCGAGAAGACTATCGGACTCTTGGTTTTAGTGATCATATTCTTTAACCATTGAATCTCAACACTCAAGTCGTTTGCTTTGAATGTTTCGCAATTGTATTTATCAAACAATTCTTCAAATGAAAACCTTTCGGACGCCTCCTTATAGTGGAGATCAATCTCTTTGATAATGATTTCGCTCTTAGGAAGAGGCACTTCCAGGGCGTGGATTTGAGCCAACTTTCGAAACAATTCCTTCACTAGTTTGGGATTATTCTGCTCTTTCATTGTAAACTTTCCGACCTTATTATAATAAATAAATTTAGTATATCAAATAAAACATAATTGCATTTAATTATATGAATTACATGATAAAAGTGCTGAATCTGTCCGCCATCGAAGAGTCCGTATAATTTTGGTCCCAAATTTTTCTCAGAGACCATAAGAGAGATGATTACATCATTCAGCCTTTCACTTTTCATATCAGTGACTCTTCCGCTCCCATCTCTGTTCATATTATTCCACCACTTGTTTCCATACAATCTTATGGCCACTTCTTGAGGAGCAGTTGACTCGATGGACGGCGAAGTGATTCCGCAGTAATATAATTGATTACTCCTTCCGCCGGTAATTCTTCGCACAGAAATCGTATCCACAGTTTGTTGTCTCCAATTGTCTGATAAATACTCTTTGCATAACTCAAGACATCTTTCTTTGATATCTTCGGGAGTCTCTCCTCTGACCAATAAATCAATATTTACTTGACTTTCAGCCATAATGTTAAATAAAATTTAAATTAATTATTAAATGATTTAAATTAAATACAATATGACTACACAATGAAAAAACAATGTTTAGTAAAATGTGTACAAACACTGTATAACAAGTGATTTAACTATTGTTTGCCCTTTTTATTCAATTCGATAAGTGTATATAAAACCAGTTTTTTAATCAATATCATCAGGTACAGACTGAACAGTACAGTATGTTTACAATGTTATGAAATACGTTAATGACGTAAATATATTAAAATAACGTTAATATATCGTATCATAAATGTATTTATTATGTAACTTAAACTATTTTACATAAAATTGCATTAAACAGTATTGGAAACTTACAATTAAAACTTGTAGCAAATATTCTGTTATATTATATTTTATAAGATTATGAAACTTGAATAAATTACCGGTACATTACATTTGACTGCATTAATTTGTTAAATATCAATATAACTAATAATAATTATTTTAAATTACATTCACTAATAGCTAGTTTTGTAAGATTTGTTTTAACAATTTCAATGTTCTTTTAATGAAATCAAAATAATTTTGAATGTCATATAAAATGTTATATAAAAACATTAAAACTCAATCTTCAGACAACAAACATTTGCATATTTGATACCATTATAAATACCATTTGTACGGCTAATACAATTAAAAATAAATCGATTGCAAAACATTGCAAAAATAGATCAACAGTATCTATTTAAATTATAAATAGTTTTCAAAATAGCATTCGCCTAAAACTATTTAATTTGATTATGATCGCAAACTTATTCACTTTTAATTTAAGCAAAATATACGTTAAAAGCCTAAGGAATACCAATTGACCGACCAATAGATGCCTTTGTTTATCAAAATCGGCATCAATTAAATTAAAGCGATATAATATATACGAGATGTGTCCGGACGGACACCGGTCGGAGCCATTAAACCAAATCTGTATATAACCCATAGCGGCGGCAAACATATCCAGTTGTGATATATGTAATAGAAATGTGTTTAATTCATTCACCATGATCACCATATTACAGAATGACAAAACTACTGGGATGAGCAAAATGCTCATTAAAACCCCATTGTCTTCAAAACAAATGCCACAGATATGGCCCAAACTCTGGAAAGACAGACTACATAAGCCGATCGCCAATAATAGTGACCAATAGGTGTGCTCTTTGTTATAGTCGTCGATCACTAATACAGCTGTCATTACTATTATAGTTAATGGTATGAAATCCATCACTGATTTGACCACAAAGAATGACTCTGTGCTGTACCAGACTATGGTTGAAAATATTACACATTTAATGTTACAGATTTGATAATTTAAACATAAAATAAAATAAAATCTTGAAAGAGTATATTATTTGTAATGACAAAAAACACATTAACCGATAAAAGTGTTTTAAATATAAATGTTTGTTAGAATACACTTTTCACTGTTAAGCCATAATACTATTTGAAAACTTTGTTTTAAATTAAATTAGTTTTTCGACAGACAATTGTCTATCAATTATACTCACAATTTCTGTATTCAGACATAAATAGCTTTATTTCTGTTGACATTTTCATTGCGCTTACGATTAAATGGTAGAAGAATTGAGAGCCGATTATAAAAACGCAAAACTGAATGTTATATTGAGTTAGTTTCAGATCTTCCAAGTCTTGTGCTGTTTGTCGGCACCCATTGGATCCGTTGACAGCAATCGGTACACAACCAGACAAATGGTTAAAATCAAAATCAAATATTAACGTTATTATGTATGTAAACATTAACATCACTATAATTTCTGCCATTAATTGCTTCCAGAGATATGCGAAGATATTAGTGAGGGATCTATTATACAGATGGTATGTATTGATGATAGAAAATGATTTGCTTTTAATTGAAATGCCGTTTGAATGCAATTTCAATTGACTCTCAAGTCGTCGACAGTTATATCCTATGTTTTCATTTGTTTTGTCCGACAATTCAATGACTGACTGATCAGTAAAGCCTTTGGCGGCCATCTTCATGAGTACCTCAATGGGGATCTGTTCCCTATTGTATGTGATATTACATTGTTGTAAATGTAAGGACAGGTGTTTCGGTGGCCCGGAGTATACGGTGAGCCCTCCTTTGGCTAAAACATACAGTGAATCGAAAAGCATTAGTATTTCGAGGTTTGGCTGATGTATGGATGTTATGATTGTTAAGCCATGTCTTTGAGACAACTTTTTAAAGCACTTTATCATCTAATAAACAAATTATTAAATCAATTAATGAATAATTAAATTTATAAATGAAAACACAGTATTACTAAAAGCGCTGAATAGCTGTCGACACCACTCGTGGGTTCGTCAACACAAATGAGATTAGGTTTGATGTCTGGCGTCAACTCCATTGCCATCACAATCCGCTTCTGTTGACCGGAACTGCATTTCTCCACATTTACACCCATTATGTCAGTTATGGCCAACTCTTCCATCAATTCTAATACATTCTTCTCGTGGTTTATATCACTTCCGGAACTGTTCTTCAGTTTTGACGCATAAATGAGTGACTGTTTGACAGATAATCCAGTGATGAGATGTTCCCTCTGGTCCTGAGCTATAAAGCAGGTCCTGATTGTGTGAAAAGCACTCAAATATATCTTTGACTCTTCAGTCATCAAATGTCTGTACATTCCGTTCAATGAACGCAAGAGTGATGTCTTTCCCGCACCCGACGGACCCATCAATGCGTTCAGTGAATTGAATTCAAACAATCCGTTAACACCTCTTAGGATCAGCTTTTCTGATGAATACAGAGTTTTATCCACTTTTAGTGTCAAATCAATCCACGCTATACTCAGATATCCATTGTATTCATTGCCACATAAAGAGTGATATTGAGAGTCAATGGACACATCACTCATATCGTCATCGCTATCATTGGTATTTGAATTATATCCAACCTCTGGGACTATAGCCGATATGGTCTGCATTTCAATCCGATTAGTATTATAATTACAGCTATTATTTTGGCTGAATTGAATCAATTTAAGTTTTTCCATTAAAATATAAAACCAATTGGTATTCATTTGACACATCAATACAATGAATGCAAAAACTCTATAAATAATTAACTGAATCCATAAATAGTTGGTATATTTCCAATAGAGATTGTCATCATTGATATGCTTTTCGTACAATTGTTTAGAGAACTGTTGGTCAGGACAGCGGCCGAAGCCATAGATGGCCACAAAAATAGCATTCGAAGTGAATTTCAATTGTGAGGTATTGCTTAAAAACTGGAAGATGTCAGACATGTCCTCCAAAACAATGAAAAGACTGCAAAAAATGCCGTTATATAGGGTTATATTTGAGGCGACCATAAATGCCAACTGCCGATGTCGGTAAAATAAGGCCACAACCAAATATGCCATACCCTGTGTGCTGTGCAAACACAACTGCAAGGCGTATAAAAACATACGAAATCGGGTGCCGTCTGAGTGTTGATCAGTGATAAAAAACATTAAGGTTGTCATCAAACTCACACATAGATAGGTCGGTATTAACTCCAACAGGTTTTGGGTGATTACGAAAACAGTCGTACTGTACCAACCTTTTCAAAATAAATAGCAATTTCCAATTTAAATTACTTGTTTGTTTAGTGTTGATTATAATATAAGATTTTGTATAAAATTATATGATGATAATTTATTAAACGCATATAATTTTAATTTAAATATAAATCACTCAACTATTATGGTGTTCGTTGACAAAGACCATCATTTTGGCGATCATATCACCAGTGGTTTGATTAATAAGAATCAGTTGTGAGACCCAAACAGCGAATGTTATGAAACCAACATTTCTATTGATTTGATAGTCGCGGTCTAATATCTCCAGACAAGTCTCGTTGGTCTGAACGCCTACTCCTGTTATACAGTCGCTGTATTGACCGATACCTGAGCCCGACATGAGTGCCATTGCGGTCGCACTCAACACAAGGACTGTCATATTCAACAGATATGTCCGCCACTGATAGGAATAAAACTCTGTAATCCATCGCTGGGTTAATATTATCACATCTTTTATCATAAATCGTTTACTTCTTTGTTGTATTTGTTTATTAATTGTTTCATTAATTCTGTTTGGAATTAATTGATTGACGGCTTGTATTGTCTTTTCCCTCAACTGAAGCACATCTGTGTCTTCCATACCTTTGGATGCAATGGTCAACAAGTGTTCGATCGGCACCTGATTCTCATTGCAGACAATGTTGGATGAGCTCAAGTGATGCCGTAAATGGACGGGTGGGCCGAAGTATACACACTGTCCTCCCTTTGCCAATACATACAGATTGTCAAACATTTGCAATACGTCTGAGTTTGGCTGATGTATAGTCGCTATAATGCATATGTTGTGCTTTTGAGCCAAACTTTTTATACATTCAATTACCTGTTGTTTAAATAGTAAATGAATGTTCAAAAACGTATAGTAATTTTTATTTCAATTACTATTAATAATTATGGTAACAATACTGACCACTTCAGCGACATTGCTGTCGAGACCAGTGGTCGGCTCATCAAATAATATGAGGTTTGGTTTATAACATGCCGTCAACTCGACAGCAATGGCCAGTCGTTTCTGTTCACCACCACTGCATCGGTCGGCCCGAGTGTTCATTGTGTCGCTCATCAATAGGTCGGCCATTATTGCCGACACATTCATCTGGTGGTCGAATGTCTGTCCTTCAGGTCCTAAACCACTGTTTTTCAGTCTCGAGGCGTAAATCATGTTTTGTTTAGCCGTTAATCCCATTATTAGAAAGTCTTTCTCGTTGTGTCCGATAAAAGCGGATCTGATTTTGTGGTCACGACTCAAACGAATCCGTGTTTCGGCGCCTAATCTCCTGGTATTCATACCATTCAAACACATCAACAGTGATGTGAGTCCCGCACCCGACGGACCCATAACTCCTGTCAAACATCCAAACTCTCCAAAACCCGAAACACTATTCAAAATCACTTTCTCTTCTCTAGTGATCAATGATTTTATTTTAAGACTTAAATCAATCCAAAGAATCGCTGTCTTCTCTTCACTCGAAGACATTGTAATAATTGGTTTTATAATAACATCCAATTTACCACTATATAAATTACTGAATAACAAGTAGGCAAATAACAAATAAAATAACAAATTTATATTTTAAAATTATACTAAAATACTTAAATATTATAAATTGTGGATTTATTTAAAAATATTTTTTATAATTAATCATAATGTTGACATATGTTAATTTAAATATCAAATTACATTAGTTATTACAATTATAGAAAATCAATTTAATTAATTAAATGTTTAATCATTTATTAATAGTTTCTTCAAATCATAATAATTAATCAATTGATGTTCGGCTAAAATCTGTAATAAAACAAAAACCAGTCACCGGGATTAATTTATAACATTTGTCTATTGCAATCTTTATAATAATAATCTATATTAAATCATAATTGTAATTAATAATTATATAAATGATTATTTATTAATTTTATATTTAAAATAAAATAATACTGACCATCAATTGTTGTTTATTCATAGGAAAGTTGTCTAACGTTTCATCAGTTTTCAACCAAAACAAAGTTATCATCATTTTTCTCAACAATGAAAATACTTTTGCTTCTCTCAAGAGCTGATCCATTGAATTGTTCTCATTCTGAGACCAACTCTCGCCAAAAATTATTTCATTTTCTTTGATATAAAATTGAAGTAATTGTTTGATTACAGAATTGGAGGGAAACTTTAGTTCATATATTATTTCGGTGCCCACTCGACCCCAATCGCCCAAAAGTGTCCCAAAATCATAGCCTCTGTAATCATAACCTGAGTATTCAAAGTCACAGATAACTAACTGATCGCCGGAATCGGTCTCTTTGTTTAAGACCATTATATTAGGGCTCCACAAGTCGTTGTGCGAGAAGACTAACGGACTTTTGACTTTATAAACGCTTTCTTTAAGCCATTGAATCTCAACTTTCAAATCATTTTCCTTTAATGTTTTGCAATTGTATTTATCAATCAATTCATAGATTGGGAACCGTTTGAACGCTTCTTCATAGCGACGATCAATCTCTTTGAGACGCGATTGTCCTCTCGGAAGAGGCGCTTCCATGGCGTGGATTCGGGCCAACTTTCGGGACAATTCTTGCAATAGTTTTGTATTGATTTCGTCTTCAAATATGCATTTTTTGACCTGTTTTTAAATATAGTTTTAATTAAAACCCATTTTCATATTAAGAAAATGTAAAACGATAGATGTATGAAATAAAGTTACATGATAAAATTGCTGAATCTGTCCCCCATTGAAGATTCCCAACATTTTTGGCCCCAAATTGTCTTTAGAGACCATAAGTGATGTAATCGTATCATTCAATCGTTGATTTCCACCACTACTTGAATTGACACTATTTTCGGTTCCGTATAATCTTATGACCACTTCTTGGGCAACAGTAGACCCGATGGACGGCTCAGAGATTCCGCAATAATATATGCGATTATCTAAACCGCCGGTAATTCTTCGCACAGAAATCGTGTCCACTGTTTGTTGTCTCCAATTGTCTGACAAATACTCTTTGCATAACTCAAGACATCTATCTTTGATACCTTCGGGAATCTCTTCCCTCACGAGTCCATCAAATTGAATATCAGTTGCCATTTAATCAAATAAATTAGATTAAAAATTATTATAAATACAAGTTGTAATCTAAAGTATACGTAGACTTTCACACATATTTGATGACATATAAAAATGTGTAAAATTTTTGATTTTTATTTCAGATTTTATGATTTATTTAACGATTATGTGATACACGAAAACCATTAAAATTAATACACATTCTGTTTATTCATCATTTAGAATTTTGTCAGCAAGATGGCACTTCCAATAGTTACATGTAATTTTATACTGTATTAAGAATTTATTATTTATTATTATAAGAATTAAGAAATTATATTAAGAATTAAATGCTAAGTTTTCATTATATTTAATTATATATTAAGTCATTTGCAAATTGATTCTTCAAGCGATAATAATTATTGAATTGACTTTCACCAAAAATCTAGGCAAAATATAAAACAACTTTCTATAATATAATGAGGTTTAAATACTGTGTACTAAAATAACTTTATATACTGTAAATACTTTATAATAAAAATTAAAGTACACAATAATACAGACCATATATTGGTGTTTATTCATAGCTAGATTGTCAATTGTCTCGTCATTCTTCAGGCAAACGGAAAGATTCAATATTTTATTTGCCAAACGAAAACACTTTAGTTTCTCTCAAGAGCTGATCCATTGAATTGTTCTCATTCTGAGACCAACTCTCGCCAAAAATTACTTCATTTTCTTGAATGTAAAATTGAAGTAATTGTTTGACAACAGAGTCGCCGACAAATGTAAGTTCTGTCGTTATTTCGGACACATTTCTTCCCCATTCGCTAATAAGTGATCCAAAATCAATACCTCTATAGCCATAAGTCGATGATTCAAAGTCACAGATAACCAACTGATCCCCGGAATCGGTCTCTTTGTTTAAGACCATTATATTAGGGCTCCACAAGTCGTTGTGCGAGAAGACTATCGGACTATTGGTTTTCAAAATAATATATTTAAGCCATTGAATCTCAGACCACAAATCATTTTCCTTTAATGTTTTGCAATTGTAATTATTAAACAATTCTTTAAATGAAAATCTTTTAGACGCTTCCCTATGGAGACAATGAATCTGATTGAGAATCCACTCTCGCTTAGGAAGAGGCACTTCCATGGCGTGGATTCGAGCCATCTTTCGGAATAATTCTTCCACTAATTTTAAATTGTTCTGTTCATTCACTGTAAATTTTTTGACCTGGTCATGAGTAAAATTTATTTGTAAAGCAATTTAATTAAAAATATATGGTAATAAATTATGTAAAATACATGATAAAATTGTTGAATCTGTCCTTCTTTGAAGAGACCGTATATTTTTGGCCCCAAATTATGTTTAGATACCAATAGAGAAGTTATTACATCACTTAATCGCTCACTACTTATATCTGTTGTTTTCTCATATCCATTACTGTCTACAGTCTCATAAACAGCGCTTCCATACAATCTTATGGTCACTTCTTGAGGAACAGTTGACTCGATGGACGGCGAAGTGATTCCGCAATAATATAATTGATTACTTAAACCGCCGGTAATTCTTCGCACAGAAATCGTGTCCACAGTTTGTTGTCTCCAATTGTCTGACAAATACTCTTTGCATAACTCAAGACATTTTTCATTGATATTTTTAGGAGTCTCTCCTCTCACGAGTTCATCAAAATTTATAGTATTTTCACTCATCATTTGTTGTTCAAACTTTTTCAGACATTGAAATGTTTTGATAATACTTAATTTAATTATAATCTAACTTATAAATAATATTATGAATTATTAATGCTTAAATTACATGAATATGTACTTTATTGAAAAATTTATTATTGCACTTACTTTCATTTATAAACTAAAGTTTTATTTAAGTTTACTCTGTATAGTATGCACTTTGTAATTACATTAAATAATCTATTGCATAAATAAAGTTATCTAATAAAACATTTTAGTTTTTATTCAATATAATAATCAGTTAATTATAAATAAAAGTTCGCTTTTATTTAAAAGAAATTTATTGCTAGACTTAATATAATAATTATTTTAATTAATCAAATGTTAAATCATGTATAAATCGATTCTTCAAACGATAATAATTCCTGAATAGACTTTCAGCTAAAGTCTGGAAAAAATAAAACATAACTTTCTTAATAATACTTATAATTCATATTTGATCATTACACAATGTTTAAATTCATGAAAATGATATAAATTAAAAATATAATTGTATAATAATACAAACCATATATTGTTGTTTATTCATCGGTAAGCTGTCAATTGTTTCGTCATGTTTCAGGCAAATCAATAGTATTAACATTTTATTTGCCAACGAAAACACTTTGGTTTCTCTCAAGAGCTGATCCATTGAATTGTTGCTATTTTGAGACCAACTCTCGCCATAAATGATCTCATTTTCACAAATATAATGATTTAATAAATGTTTAATAACAGAATCGGCGACCACTTCCTGGTCGGCAAAGATTGCGGACAGCGGTCGACCCCATTCGCCCAAAAGGCTGCCCAAATCAATACCTCTATAGCCATAACTCGAGGATTCATAATCACAGATAACCATCTGATCCCCGGAATCGGTCTCTTTGTTTAGGACCATTATATTAGGGCTCCACAAGTCGTTGTGCGAGAAGACTATCGGACTTTTGACTTTATGGATGCTTTCTTTAAGCCATTGGATTTCAACACTCAAGTCATTTGCTTTGAATGTTTCACAATTGTATTTATGAAACAGTTCTTCAAATGAAAACCTATCGGACGCCTCCTTATAGAGCAGATTAATCTCATTGAGAATCCAATCCTTTTTAGGAAGAGGCGCTTCCATGGCGTGGATTCGAGCCATCTTTCGGAACAATTCCTCCACTAGTTTGGCATTATTTTGCTCTTGGATTGTAAATTTGTGAACCTGGTGATTATAATATTAATTATAATTAAATGAAAAATATATGCCTTTATATGAAATACATGATAAAAGTGTTGAATCTGTCCGCCATCGAAGAGTCCGTATATTTTTGGCCCCAAATTATGCTCAGAAACCATAAGAGATGTGATCACATCAATTGATCGCTCAATCCTTATATCTGTTATTCTTTCGCATCCATTGCTCTCTAAATTATTGTACACTTTTTTGCCGTATAATCTTATGGCCACTTCTTGAGGGGCAGTCGACTCGATAGACGGCGAAGTGATTCCGCAATAATATAATTGATTACTTAAACCGCCGGTAATTCTTCGCACAGAAATCGTGTCCACTGTTTGTTGTCTCCAATTGTCTGACAAATACTCTTTGCATAACTCAAGACATCTTTCTTTAATACCTTCGGGAGTCTCTCCTCTGACGAGTTCATCAAATTTTATATTATTTTCAGCCATTGATTATACTTTAATTTGAATTGAATTTTGAAAAATTATAAAATACCCAAAACACCGTCAAATATGTGTATTTATATATGAGAACAGATAATTTGTTGATAATGTTATCAAAAATATGCTGTAATATTAATTTAATATTAATAATATTTTAATAACGTTAACAAAACGTAATGTAGTTTCCAAAAGTTATTTACTGTATTACATCATCATGTTAAAATTTCGGAACAATTATATTCATTAAAAGTGGCTTTATTTATTGTAGATTTTATAAAATTTATGTGTTTGTAAAGTTATCTTGTAATATAAAATACTGATTAGATTACGGTACTTTAATATTTGTACCTTAAATAGTTAATACTAACATTACTTTATATGTCTTGTAAGTCTGTAACCAACTAACATTATAGTTATATGTTTGCGAGTTATATTTAATTGCCATTAGAATTAATCTTATCATTAAAATTAATTATTAATTGTAGATTATTATCTTAACATAGATTTTAAATATTAAAATTAAACCATTTTGTAAAACATTAATTTTATATTTATTAAATATTAGTTAATTACTGTAACTGTACATTTAATAATTTATTATAGGTATATTTTTAAAATTCCAATTAACAATGAATTTTGATACAAATATTAAAGTTAATTTGTTATTTACAAGTACTTATTGCAATTGTAATATAGTGTTCAATACAGTAAATGCAGTTAAAATGAAAGTCAATGACATTTATTAATCAAATATTAAGTCATTTACAAATTGATTCTTCAAACGATAATAATTCCTGAATAGACTTTCAGCTAAATTCTGGTAAAAATAAAATATTATATTATTTAGAAAAGAGGTCACAATTCTATGAAAGAATTTCAATATATTAATTACCGATATTTAAAATACTTTTATAATAAATACAGTAATTATTAGAGATAATATGAATACAAACCATAAATTGTTGTTTATCCATGGGCAATCTGTCAATTGTCTCGTCATTCTTTAGACAAATCAAAATTATAAACATTTTAAACGCCAACAAAAATACTTTTGTTTCTCTCAAGAGCTGATCCATTAAATTGTTCTCATTCTGAGACCAACTCTTGCCAAAAATTATTTCATTTTCACGGATATAATGTTGTAGTAATTGTTTGACAACAGAGTCGGCAACAAATGTCTGGTCGTTATGTATTTCAGACAAATCTCGACCCCATTCTCCGAAAAGACATCCAAAATCAATGCCTCGACTGCCATAAGCCGTCCATTCAAAGTCACAGATAACCAACTGATCCCCGGAATCGGTCTCTTTGTTTAACAACATTATATTAGGGCTCCACAAGTCGTTGTGCGAAAAGACTATCGGACTATTGGTTTTAGTAATCATATCTTTAAGCCATTGAATCTCAACACTCAAGTCGTTTGTTTTTAATATCTCACAATTGTATTTATTGAACAATTCTTTTAATGAAAACCTTTCGGACGCCTCCTTATAGTGAACATCAATTTTATTGAGAAGCCATTCACTCTTAGGAAGAGGCGCTTCAATGGCGTGGATTCGAGCCATCTTTCGGAACAATTCCTCCACAAGTTTAGGATTATTCTGTTCTTCAACTGTAAATTTTTGAATCTGGTAATTATAAAAATAAATTATTTGTATTTTGCAAAATTTATTAGACCATGTTAATATATTGATATAATAAAATACATGGTAATATTGTTGAATCTGTCCGCCATCGAAGAGTCCGTATATTTTTGGCCCCAAATTATTTGTGGACATTATAAAAGACGCGATCACATCATTTAAGCGCTCATTTTTTATTTCTTTTATTACTTCACATCCATTGTTGTCTACAGTCTTATAGACATCGTTGACGTATAATCTTATGGCCACTTCTTGAGGGGCAGTCGACTCGATGGACGGCGAAGTGATTCCGCAATAATATAATTGATTACTTAAACCGCCGGTAATTCTTCGCACAGAAATCGTATCCACCGTTTGTTGTCTCCAATTGTCTGACAAATACTCTTTGCATAATTGAAGACATTTTTCTTGGATATCTTCGGGAGTCTCTCCTCTCACGAGTTCATCAAATTTTACTTCAGTTTTTGCCATTAATTATAATTCTTAAAAAATTGAATTTAAACAAAATGTTTTTAAAATATACAAAACAATTTCAAACATGTGTCAATAAGTAATTTTTAAAAATTTATATGCTATACTATTTCTGATATAACGGCCGGTATACATTTGCTTTTGATGTAGAATTATGTTGTAATGCTTATTTAATATTACGCTTGTTATAACTACGTTAGTATAACGTACTTCTTAATATTTAATTACATTATGATAAGTTATATTACTGTTGCTGTACAAATATAATATGTTATAACCATCTCCACTTATGTACAGTAAATTTACAGTAATATCATTATATTATATCAATAGATAGATTATACGGTACAGTTGGTTACAGTAGATTTCACTGCTTTTATTCTACCAATATATTAAAAGTTTTAATTAATTATTTTTACAATACGGTCAATTATTCTGTGTTTTGATTTTTATTAATTCAAACAATAAAATATGAAAATTAATTGATTGTTAAAATAAAAATCAATAGTAATTTTATTTAATTAAATATTAAATCATTTACAAATTGTTTCTTTAAAAGATAGTAATTCTTGAATTGTTCATCAGCTAGATTCTAGAAAAATGAAAACAATTATTTAATAATTAAAAACTTTACCAGTATTAGTTTGTACAGTATTATCATTATACTGTATGTGCATTAGAATTGTTATATAATCAATACAAACCATTAATTGTTGTTTATTCATTGGGAAATTATCTAAATGTTCATCAATTTTTAGATAAAATAAAAGTAAAAACATTTTGTTTGCCAAACAAAACACTTTGACTTCTTTGATGAGCTGATCCATTGAATTGTTCTCATTTTGAGACCAACTCTCACCAAAAATGGTCTCATTTTCACTGATATAATAGTGTAGTAATTGTTTGACAATAGGGTCGGCAATAAATGTCTGGTCGTTGAATATCTCAAACACATCTCTACCCCATTCACCCAAAAGCGATCCAAAATCATAGCCTCTGTTACCATAACTCGAGAACTCAAAGTCACAGAAAACCAAGTGATCCCCGGAATCGGTCTCTTTGTTTAATAACATTATATTATTGCTCCACAAGTCGTTGTGCGAGAAAACTATTGGACTATTGGTTTTTGGGATAATCTCTTTAAGCCATTGAATCTCAACTTTCAAATTATTTTCCTTCAATGTTTTGCAATTGTATTTATCAATCAATTCATTGATTGGGAACCGTTTGAACGCTTCTTTATAGTGGAGATCAATCTCTTTAAGAATCCATTCTCTCTTAGGAAGAGGCGCTTCCATGGCGTGGATTTGAGCCAACTTTCTAAATAATTCCTCCACTAGTTTAGGATTATTCTGTTCTTCAACTGTAAATTTTCGGACCTTTTTATAATAAAATATTAAATTTGATTTAACAATAAATTGCAATACTATAACATAGATTACGTGGTAAAAGTGTTGAATCTGTCCGCCATCGAAGAGTCCGTATATTTTTGGCCCCAAATTATTCTCAGAGACCATAAGAGCTGTGATCACATCACTTAAACGTTCACACTTTTTATCAATTATTTTTTTATTATTTAAATTGTCAAACCATTTGTTTCCGTATAATCTTATGACCACTTCTTGGGCTACAGTAGACTCGATGGACGGCGAAGTGATTCCGCAGTAATATAATTGATTAGTCAAACCGCCAGTAATTCTTCGCACAGAAATCGTGTCAACCGTTTGTTGTCTCCAATTGTCTGACAAATACTCTTTGCATAACTCAAGACATTTGTCTTTAATTGTTTCCGGAGTCTCTCCTCTCACGAGTTCATCAAAATTTATATTATTTTCTGCCATTTAATTATTTTAGATTCTAAAACTTTGCTTAAAATTTTTACAAAATGTTATCAATATTATTATAAATTGATAACTATTATCTAGTACATTAGGTTACTCAATGTAACTGATATTCTAATATTACAAAATCAATGTAAATTATGACATAAAATTTCTAATTATACAGTTACATTGACATAATTACATAATATTACGATATTTGTTCATAAGTTATTATTTGACATTAATTAATACAGTATAATAAACGCTACAATTTATGTAAAGATTCTGACTCTCTCTCTCTCTCTCTCTCTCTCTCTCTCTCTCTCTCTCTCTCTCTCTCTCTCTCTCTCTCTC
>CAJPIZ010000017.1:42752-59706 GCA_905368565.1 Medioppia subpectinata
CTCTCTCTCTCTCTCTCTCTCTCTCTCTCTCTCTCTAATAAAGAATATTTAATACCAAACTGTAACGAAACAATTGCTATAAAATTGTTTGCATAAATACTTTTTACTGAAAAATGTTTTCATAGATTTAAGACTAGATTTAAGTTTAATTTATAAGAGTGTGTAAAACAGTTGTCAATGTATTGCAATACAAAAGGGCTATCAATGAGAGTGTGTATAAAATATTAGCTCAAAGAGTGTGTATAAAAGGACTATAAACATAAAGTACCATGGTACAACAAACAGCGCTGTAAATGGTTAACCAATTAAATGATCATGATCAAGTGTATGATAGCCCAAAAAGTCCTTTTGTCATTTTACATTTATTATAACTTTATGAAATAATAATGAAGTATTGATACTAATGAGATAGTGCTAACTAAATAATAATCATTAAGTGATTACCCTTTTTGCTCACTCACTCTCAAACACACACACCATAGTTAAAGCAATACAATATAATACCTGGTCAATATTGTCTGATTTTTATAAATTACTTATTTTATTACTTTTAGTTATTTTTTACAAATATATGTAAAGTTATATTTAATGGATTACTTTGTAAACCAGCTTTTGCTGAAAGTGATTCCAACAAAGATTGATTTGACTTGATATTTAATGTTGATTATAAATTGTCGATTAAATTCTGTGCTTTAAATTGTTTCTTTATAAGCAAATAATTTGTGAATAATATCTCCGCGAATTGCTATTAGAAATATATGTAAAACTAATCACGTGTTAACTCATAATAACAGTAGGTTTGTAATAAACAAATGATGTAGTAACAATCACAATAAAAACAATGATACTGACCACGATTATTTTCATGTCGATTTGAATCGAGTTGGATGAATCAGGGTCGTTTTTAAGACCAAATAATATCTGTAATAGCATATTAACCAGGCTAAATATTTTCACTTCTTTTAGTATGTGTTGAACTGAATTCACTTTATTATCAGTGAATCGTTTGCCTAATAGTCGTTGAGATTCTTTTACATAGATCTCAATCAATGGTATAAGAGTGGAGTCCTTGTGATAGACATATGGTTTCCTCATATCCTGTAGAGATCGGCCCCATTCGTTGACCAGAGTGCCAAAGTCGTGGCCCCGGTATCCATAGCTCGAGTACTCGTAATCGCAAAACAATACCTTTTCATCAATATTGTCGTTGCAGTCCTTGTCCTTCAATACCATTATATTAGCCCTTTTAAAGTCATTGTGACAGAAAACCAGTGGACTCCCGGACCTGTCGGCCCATTCACTTACAAACTCGATCTCCGCTTTCAAATCATGTGTTTTTAATGCCTCGCAATTGACTTCTTTGATCAGTGTTTGGGTTTTAGAGTTATTTTGTAATTTTTGATACCAATCGTAAGCAATAGTGGAGAACCAGTGCTTGCGTTTTGTGGGCACATCCATGGCGTGCACGCGAGCCAACCCTTCAATCATTTGTCTCACGAGTTGTGGATTATTTTGGTCATCTAGTTCAAATTGTCGGTGCTAGGCAGTTTATAAATATTATTAAAAATACATAACGCATGTTATATATCGGCTGTAATATTTACCTTATAATAGGCCAGAATCTGCCCCCCAGTGAACATACCGTACACTCTGGGACCCAATCCATTACGGGATACCATTAGACCCACAACAATATCGGTCAGCCTCTCGTTCTCAGTGTCGCCATTATTGTAATACTTCTGTCCATACAATCTGACGGCCACTTCTCGTGGAACTGGTGTCGACACTTCGTCGGCCCCCCTCTTAATGCCGCAGTAATACAACTGATTAGTCATTCCTGCGGTGATCCGTTTCACTTCAATCGTGTCCACCGTTTGTTGTGTCCAAACGCCCGACAAATACTGTTTGCATAATTGCAGACATCTGTCGGCGATATCAACGGGTGTATCACCTCGGGTGAAATCAACATGGTCGATGTCCAGTTCGTCCAGTGATTTCAACTCTTTCAGTGTTTTCTTTGCTTTTACTTCATTTTCATTGACAATATTTTTGTCGCTTTTTGTTTCCATTGTTTTTAGTGTTTTTCGTCTTAAAAGAAGTGAATAAAAGAGTGAACGACAGAAATAGTGGTTTTGTTTATCGATACTCTAGAAAATGTTTGTTTAGCTAATGTTTATATAAATGAGATATCAGTTAACAAATCAGTCATTATTACAAGAGTTATGAAGTAATCGCCTATTCATTCGTTAAGTCATATATTGAATAAATCATAAATTAGACGATAACCGTATCCTAAATTGCACCTAAATAGCATGTGACATTTTTAAATGATTAAGGTTATAATATATTATAAGGCATATGTTTAAGTAATTAGAATTATTTAAACAAAGGACCATGGTCAAATTACCTGATAACATGACCATGGTGTATTGTATACTTATTGGTTAATTACAAACATAATTGGAAAAAACATAAGGGGTTTTAATTAGATAAATGGCTGTACTTTTAAATTAATATCTATAAAGATTAATTATATGCCAAATAAATTAATAAAATCTTATCATACTATTAAAAACCAATCAGTTTTATAATTATTCGCACGATTTAATTACTATCAATTATAATGTTACATGTACTGTATTTCCACATCAAATATAAATTTTTCTTGTACTTGTTGTAATTAAAAAATTAATTTAATTAATTCTTTTAACAATAATACGATATTAATAAAAAATGATAATAAAATATATTAAGATCTGATTAAATGTTTAATAATTAATATTCAATTTAATATTAATACAGTATATGATAATGAATATTAAATTACGACATTTAAAAATTTAAGAAAATTATGTAAATACATAAATTTAGTTCAAATGAGTTGATTAATATAAATTATGCGAATATTTTATAAAGGGTTAAATGAAAGTCAAAATATTTATACAGTAATTTACAAATTGTCAAAAAGGTGTTCAGCGGTGAAGCGTTTCTTTAAGCTCAAAAAGTTATTAAACCCCGACTCAGAGAATTGCTATAAAAATTAATTAATAAAGTATGATGTTAGATTTTAATTATTAATTCTAATTAAAATGTTAATTATTAATATACCAACCATGGCCAATTTCTTGTCCATATCAAGAGCATCTCTATCACGACTGTCTTGTTTGAGGCAAAACAAAACGCCAAACATCGAGATAACCAAAGCAAATATTTTCATTTCTTTCAGTATGTGTTCGACTGAATTGAGTTTATTATCTGAAAATTTGTTGCCTAATACTCGTTGAGACTCTTTTACATACATCTCAATGAGTGGCAAAAGAGTGGAGTTGTCGGGATAGATGCGTGGCTTTTTAAAGTCCTCCATAGATCGGCCCCATTCGTTGACTAGAGTGCCAAAGTCGTGGCCCCGGTATCCATAGCTCGAGTACTCGTAATCGCAAAATAAAATATTTTTGTCGATAATTGCATTACAATCGTTGTCTTCCAATACCATTATATTAGAGCTCCGGAAGTCGTTGTGACAGAAAACCATTGGACTCTCGCATTTGTCCACAACTTGTTTAAGAAAATCCATCTCCGCTTTCAGTGAATGTGTTTTCAAAGTTTCTAAATTGAGTTCTTTTATTAGGGTTTGAGTTTCGGCGTTGTTTTGCGCTCTAATATACCATTTGTCAGCATTTCTGAAGAACCAGTGCTCACGCTTTGTGGGCACATCCATGGCGTGCACGCGAGCCAACCCTTCAAACACTTGCCGCACAAGTTGTGGATTATTTTGCTCTGCTTTTGTGAATTGCCGGTGCTTTGAAAGCAAATGACAAATTAGTTTTCATTCAAACATTAGCTAATATCTGTTTTATTCACAAATATTTACTTTATAATAGGCTTGAATCTGTCCCCCAGTAAACATACCGTATACTCTGGGACCCAATCCATTCCGGGACACCATTAAGCCAATAATAATGTCGGTCAGTCTCTCATCAGCCAACCCATCGTTATTGAAATACTTCGGTCCATACAATCTGACGGCCACTTCTCGGGGAACTGTTGTCGACACTCCATCGGCACTTTTAATGCCGCAGTAATACAACTGATTAGTCATTCCTCCGGATATTCTTCTCACTTCAATGGTGTCAACCGTTTGTTGTGTCCAAACGTCTGACAAATACTCTTTGCATAATTGCAAACATCTGTCTGCGATATCAACGGGTGTTTCACCTCTAATGAGATCTATTTGACTCAAATCTAAGTCATCCATAGATTTAATATCTTTCAATGTTTTCTTTGGTTTCACTTCATTTTCACTACAAACAGAATTTTGCTCTGTTTTTGTTGCCATTGTTTTGTTGTTTAGTGTTTTAAAAGTTAAGAGAATTTACTAACGAATTCAATAAATAGTGAATTAGTTTATATGACTTTAAATAGGATTTCTTTCACTACTTTTATATAAATAAGATATCACTCAATATGTTGTAATACATAACAAAATTACTCGTGTTATAAATGCGTTATCATAACGTATTTCTTAATATTTAACTAGATTATGATAAGTTACACTACTGCTATTGTGCAAATATAATATGTTATAATCATCTCCACTTATGTAAAGTCCACTCATCTTTACTTTACATTTTAAATTTCCAGTAATATCATTATAAAGTATTATATCAATAGATAGATTATACAAGTTGTGTACAGTTAGCTACAGTAGATTCCACTGGTTTTATTCTTCTAGTATATTTTTTTTAATTAAATTTTAACAATACAATTTACAAAATATGAGATTTAATATTTAAATTGATTGTTAATATAATATAATTTATTTATATATTTATACTTATTGCTTATAACAATAATAAATATTAAGATCTCATTAAATTTTTTAATAATTACAGTATTTAAATTTAATAATGAATCATAAATCACTACATTTATAAATTTAAATAAATACATAAAATTAGTTAAAATTGGTGAATTACTATAAATTATGCAATTATTTTATAAAGTGTATGGAAGTTAAAATATTTATAATTTACAACTTTTCAAAAAGGTGTTCAGCGGTGAAGCGTTTCTTTAAGCTCAAAAAGTTAGTGAAAGCCGACTCAGAGAATTGCTGTGGAAATTATTTAATAACCAGTGTATCATGTTAGATTTTAATTTCATAATTAATAATTATAATGTGAAAAAAATAATTGAATTGGCGGCAAACAGAGTGAGACTATCAGATATGCATTTGAACAAGGCAATAATGAGTATTAAAAATAATACATTATTAGTAATACATTATTTTTAATACTCATTATTGCCTTGTTCAAATGCATATCTGATAGTCTCACTCTGTTTGCCGCCAATTCAATTATACTAACCATGGTCAATTTTTTGTCCATATCAAGAGAATCTTTATCACGACTGTCTTGTTTGAGGCAAAACAAAATGGCAAACATCGAGATAACCAAAGCAAATGTTTTCACTTCTTTCAGTATGTGTTCGACTGAATTGAGTTTATTATCGCAAAATTTGTTGCCTAATACTCGTTGTGACTCTTTTACATACATCTCAATGAGTGGCAAAAGAGTGGAGTCTTTGGGATAGTCATGTGGTTTTGAAAATTCCTCCATAGATCGGCCCCATTCGTTGATCATGTTGGCCAAGTCATGGCCCCGGTATCCATAGCTCGCGTACTCGTAATCGCAAAACAATACCTTTTCATTGATATTGTCGTTGCAGTCCTTGTCCTCCAATACCATTATATTAGAGCTCCTGAAGTCGTTGTGACAAAAAACCATTGGACTCTCGCACTCGTCTACAACTTGTTTGAGAAAATCCATCTCCGCTTTCAGTGAATGTGTTTTCAAAGTTTCTAAATTGAGTTCTTTGATTAGGGTTTGAGTTTCGGCGTTGTTTTGCGCTCTAATATAATAGTTGTCCGCAGCTCTGAAGAACCAGTGCTCACGCTTTGTGGGCACATCCATGGCGTGAACGCGAGCCAACCCTTCAAACTAGACATGCAACTAAATTTCCCTTTTCCCTCTTCCCTGCAGGGATTCCCTTTTCCCTTAAGGGAAAAAGAGGGAAAGGGAATGGAAAATGAGTGAAGAGGGAAGGGAAGGGAATCCCTTATACACAAAGAGGGAATCCCTTATACAAAATTTCCCTCTTTTTCCCTTTAATTNAAGGGAAAAAGAGGGAAAGGGAATGGAAAATGAGTGAAGAGGGAAGGGAAGGGAATCCCTTATACACAAAGAGGGAATCCCTTATACAAAATTTCCCTCTTTTTCCCTTTAATTTTCAGTAATTTAAGAATAGTTTAATAACAAAATATGTATTATAAGAATTGAAATATGTAGGATATTGTTTTTTTAAACAATATGACATATTGTAAATACAATGCATTGTATTTTAGTGAAAACACGCTTTAACATCATTATTTGCTGTGATTTTTAAGGGAAAAAGAGGGAAAAATAATTAAGAGGGAAAATAAGGGAAAAAGAGGGATTCCCTGTTGCCTGTAGAGGGAAGGGAAGGGATTCCCTCTTTGCATACTTTAAGGGAAAAGGGAAGGGAAGGGAATTGAAAAATAAGAAAAGTGGCAAGTCTAGTTTGAAGTATAAAAAAACTAAAAACTTAATAACAAAATAATTGCTCTTTGATTACAGCATAGGGTTTGTTATATATTATAATATAAGGGTAAGAGATTCAGGCATTACAGACACAGTTCCCCGCTTTACTATCAGATTGCAAATAACTTATTGTTTTAATGCAATAAATCGTATTAAAAACTCATTTACAATGAGAGGGAAGGAGAGAGAGAGAGAGAGAGAGAGAGAGAAAAAGAGGGATTCCCTGTTGCCTGTAGAGGGAAGGGAAGGGATTCCCTCTTTGCATAGTTTAAGGGAAAAGGGAAGGGAAGGGAATCGAAAAATAGGAAAAGTGGCAAGTCTACTTCAAACACTTGCCGCACAAGTTGTGGTTTACTTTGCTCTGCTTTTGTGAATTGCCGGTGCTTTGAAGGCAAGTAATAAATTAGTTTTCGTTCAAACATTAATTGTTATTTGTTTTATTAATATTTTTAAATATTAATATTTACCTTATAATAAGCTTGAATCTGCCCCCCAGTGAACATACCGTACACTCTGGGACCCAATCCATTGCGGGACACCATTAGTCCGATAATAATGTCAGTCAGCCTTTCATCAGCCAAACCATCGTTATTGAAATACTTTGGTCCATACAATCTGACGGCCACTTCTCGGGGAACTGTTGTCGACACTCCATCGGCACTTTTAATGCCGCAGTAATACAACTGATTAGTAAGTCCTCCGGATATTCTTCTCACTTCAATGGTGTCCACTGTTTGTTGTGTCCAAACGTCCGACAAATACTCTTTGCATAATTGTAGACATTTTTCGGTGATATCAATGGGTGTTTCACCTCTAATGAGGTCTATTTGACTCAAATCAAAGTCGTCCATAAATTTGATATCTTTCAATGTTTTCTTTGGTTTCACTTCATTTCCATTACAAACAGAATTTTGCTCTGTTTTTGTTGCCATTGTTTTCTTGTTTTAACAGTTCAGAGAATTTGCCAAAGAATTTAATAAATAGTGAATTACTTTAAATGACTTTAAATGGGATTTCTTATGCAACTATTATATATAAGATATCGCTCAACAAATTGATTATTATTTCAAGGATTTTAGTATTGGTTCGTGTGATCAGTATATTGAAGGACATGTTTGAGCAACAATTTAAGCGAAATTGTGTGCAAAATATGTTATAATTGTTAAGTAATCATATACTGTCACAAATGTAGTGTTCCCATTGTACTAATATTAAGTGCATTTAGTTGAGTCTGAACCCAATATATTTTATAATTTAATTACTGATACAGTATTAAAGTTGTTTGAATAAGTGCATCATAAAACACACTGGATTTTAATGATAACTTAAACAAAGTTTATTAGTCCTCGTTTTCTGCTTTAATTTTTATTTGAATTAAATTACGTAATTTTTAAAATATATTTTATAATGTTGTCATGTTATTTCAATAATTTTTTAAAATAAAAAAACTAGATATATGGACCACAATATTACAGTTTACAGATTTGATCTAGCTCATTCCCTTTGGAAGATATTAAAAAAATCTGAGGCAACAGTATATAATAACGGACTATTTATATTGTAGAATTATTAAATGATTTTAACTAATTTTTATCATATGTATTAAAATTAATATTAGTAATAGAGATCACAATCCTATTCTGACAGCTATTCTAACTTAACAACTCAAAAAAACAATAATAAATATTATAATCCCATTATATTTTTAATCATTAGAGTATATAAATTATTATATACATTTAATAATGAATAATAAATTACTACATTTATCAATTTAAATAAATACATCAATTTAGTTAAAATGTGTGAATTAATATAAATTATTCAATTATTTTATAAAATGTTAAATAGAAGTCAAAATACTTCTAATTTATAACTTTTCAAAAAGGTGTTCAGCGGTGAAGCGTTTCTTCAAGCTTAAAAAGTTAGTGAAATATACTTCAGAGAATTGCTGTGAAAATTATTTAATAAAATATTGTATTAGATTTTGACATGATCATTTTAATTGTAATGTGAAAAAACAATTATACAAACCATCGCAAATTTTTTGTCCATTTCAAGAGAGTCTTTATCACGACTGTCTTGTTTGAGGCAAAACAAAAGGCCAAACATCGAGGTAACCAAAGCAAATGTTTTCACTTCTTTCAGTATGTGTTCGACTGAATTGAGTTTATTTTCATAAAATTTGTTGCCTAATACTCGTTGAGACTCTTTTACATACATCTCAATGAGTGGTAAAAGAGTGGAGTCTTTGGGATAGTCATGTGGTTTTGTAAAGTCCTCCATAGATCGGCCCCATTCGTTGATTATGTTGGCCAAGTCGTGGCCCCGGTATCCATAGCTCGCGTACTCGTAATCGCAAAACAATACCTTTTCGTCGATATTGTCGTTGCAGTCCTTGTCCTCCAATACCATTACATTAGAGCTCCTGAAGTCGTTGTGACAGAAAACCATTGGACTCTCGCATTTGTCTACAACTTGTTTGAGAAAATCCATCTCCGCTTTCAGTGAATGTGTTTTCAATGACTCCAAATTGAGTTCTTTGATTAGGGTTTGAGTTTCGGCGTTGTTTTGCGCTCTAATATACCATTTGTCAGCATTTCTGAAGAACCAGTGCTCACGCTTTGTGGGCACATCCATGGCGTGAACGCGAGCCAACCCTTCAAACACTTGCCGCACAAGTTGTGGTTTACTTTGCTCTGCTTTTGTGAATTGCCGGTGCTTTGAAGGCAAGTGACAAATTAGTTTTCATTCAAACATACAAACAGTTTTCATCTGTTTTATTTACAAATATTTACCTTATAATACTTGTGAATCTGCCCCCCAGTGAACATACCGTACACTCTGGGACCCAATCCATTGCGGGACACCATTAAACCGATAATAATGTCGGTCAATCTCTCATCAGCCAAACCATCATTATTAATATACTTCGGTCCATACAATCTGATGGCAACTTCTCGTGGAACTACTGCCGACTCGTCGGCACTTTTAACGCCGCAGTAATACAACTGATTAGTCATTCCTCCGGATATTCTTCTCACTTCAATCGTATCCACCGTTTGTTGTGTCCAAACGTCCGACAAATACTCTTTGCATAATTGCAAACATCTGTCGGCGATATCAACGGGTGTTTCACCTCTAATGAGATCTATTTGACTCAAATCAAACTCGTCTATAGATTTGAGATCTTTCATTGTTTTGTTTGGTTTCACTTCATTTCCATTACAATCAGAATTTCGTTCTGTTTTTGTTGCCATTGTTTTGTTATTACTTGTTTTAAAAGTGAGAAGAATTTGCTAAATAATTCAATAAATAGTGAATTTAAGTTTAGAATCTAAACTTTAAATGACTTTAAATAGGATTAGTTTCATACTTTTATATGAATGAGATATCACTCAATAAATTGATTATTATTTCAAGGATTTTAATTTTGATTCGTGTGATGAGTAGATTGAAGGATAGGTTTGAGCAACAATTTAAGCGAAATTGTGTGCAAAATATGTAATAAATGTTAAGTAATCAATGATTACTAATCATATACAGTACTGTCACAAATGGGAGATAACAAAAACACCTTTAATTGCATACAATTAAATAGCCTAATAGCATGTGAGTAGTTTAACGATGATCATTTGTTTTATTTGTATTGTTATTATAATTTATTGCTATAAAATACAAGTGAAAGTAAAATAAAATAAAATGCAATTTAATTAATATTTAGAACTGATCTGGTTTCCTTTGCTAAAACGACCATATTTTGTTGGAAAGTGCATGTGATTGTTAAATCAACATTATCGAACTTAATATTACATGATGTTTAATTTTTGATCTATAATCCCAACACAATATTCTTGAGTAAGATTTAAGGCTATATTGAAATGAAATATTGTTCCCGTAATACTACAAAAGTGCATTTAGTTTAGTGTAAACTCAATATACTTTATGATTTAAACACTGATAAAATTGTTTGAATCAGCGTATAATAAAACACACTTTGATTATAACTCGAACAAAGTTTATTAGTACTTGTTTTCTACTTTAATTTTTATTTGAATTAAATTACGTAATTTTTGAGTATACTTTACAGAATAAAATTCTAGTTGAAATTAACTTTACATTGTTTAACTTTATAAAATATTAATATTCTCAAATAATATACTTATTTATTTATCATAAACTTGATATAATATTATATTAATTTAAGAGTAACGCCATTTTTTAATTAAAATTCGTTATGTTTTTCAACTATGTCTGTAATTAACCAAAAACCAATATGGTCATGTGATCAGGTAAACATATAAGTTTTAATTTTAAATACAATATTAAAAATCTCTAATAATGATGGATAACTATTATTAATGAAACAACAACTAAATAAAAATCATATTAAATTTTAATGTAAGAATTTTATATTGTACTAGTAAAACTAATAATAATGATGATTCCCGCCCCCCACTACTCTCCCCCCGTTAATAAATAATTTTAAAAACTTCAACTCAAAAATGTTTCAATATTTTGTGATTTCATTTCCTGTCTGCCTATTGTCTGATGAGTCAAATGTCAATTCAAATGAGTGCTCAAACCATTGACCAATATTGAGGGTTGATAGGCATAAATGCATTACCAATACTGACACCCACTCAAAATAGGTGGTTATTTTAATTTATAGAAGATTTATAACCTGTTTGTAATAAATATCTGGTTACTGTCAAAACTACAGTGTATTAAATATAATAATATTCTTATAATCTTTATATTATACTTTACATTATTATTCATCAATTGTTACTTTATATCACTTATTACCGTATTACCCCGCTTATAGGTGCATGCACTTATATGTGAGTTTTCACACAAGGGGTGCACCTATATCCGGATATAGGTGCGGTAGTTTTTGGCACATTTTTGACTTTCAATTGAAATTTACATATACCTTGAAATGAAAGTCAANGTAGTTTTTGGCACATTTTTGACTTTCAATTGAAATTTACATATACCTTGAAATGAAAGTCAAATGACTTATTATTAAACTTTGAACTCTAAAATGTTACTTTAAATGTTAAAAATCTATATGTATTTTCTTATCTATTTATGAGCTTGATGAATAATGAGTACATTAGTGTAAAATATTTCATATAATGAACATGTCTTTAGGTGATGATTCATCACTAATGAATCAATTCAAATAATCAGTGAGTAAATGGGTATAAATGAAGAAATCAATGATCAAAGTATGACAAAACAAAGAAAGAAATTAAAATGAAGATTTACTTTAAATTATTAAATAACGTATCATTTATTCATTAATTTATTAAATAATTTTGACAAATAAATATTGGTGCACTTATATGTGATTTTTACACAAAGGGTGCACTTATATCCGGATATAGGTGCGGTAGTTTTGGTGACATACAAAATCTGTGAAATTCACTTATAAGTGCATGCACCTATAAGCGGGGTAATACGGTACATAATATGTTACATAATGTTATTTATGTAAAGTTACTCCAAGAATGCAAAGAAATTAATAATACAATTTAATTAATTTATATAATTGCTAAAACAATAATATCAAAAAATAAAATAATGTAACTGGTAGAATAAAGTTCGACAAAAATATTGTGAATTTAAAACATTTTTATTAAATTAAATATTTACAAAAAATTACATTTAAAAGACTTTGTCCAAAATAAATTTCTCCTTGAGCAAATAGTAATGCTTGTAAAACATATCGGTAAAAATCTAAATCAAATAAATAATAATCAATTAGCGGTTAAATAATTATAATAATTATATAATAATTAAATCACATATAATCTCAACAAACATACCATCGCTTCCTTCTTATCGAAGGGTATTTCTGAGACGAAAGAGTCGCTCGCTTTGAGAGACAGTAAAACCATAAACATATAAGAGATGAGCGAAAATATTTTGCCCTCTTTTAGGATATGGTCGCAGCTATTCCTCGGGTCTTCGCTGAAGTCGTTTCCCGATATTATTGTCGACTCTTTGATGTATTCATCAATAAATGGTTTGAACGCCGAGTCGTCGGGAAAGTTGGGAGGTTTGGCAAAGTCGGCCAATTCTCGGCCCCATTCGGCGAATAGAGTGCCAAAATCGTAGCCCCGGTTCCCATTGCATGAGTACTCAAAATCGCAGACAACTATACCGTCACTCTCTGTGACCATAATATTAGATCCCCTGAAGTCTATGTGTGAGAAAGTGATGGGCGAATCAATTGCGGTGATGATTGTCTTGAGCCAATCCAACTCCTCCCTAATGTCGTGCGCTTTGAATGTCTGACACTTGCATTCATCGATGAGAGCGTTGATATCAAACAGTTTGTACGCTTCGGCACTCGTGTTGTCGAAAAAGTCGAAAATCCAATTCGAGTTCTTCTTTATGGGAACAACTGTTGAGTGAATTCGAGCCAACTTTTGAGCCAATTCTTGGACCAGTTTTATATCATTTTGTTGCTCAACACGAAAGCCTTTATGCTATTAAATTAAAATAAATAATTTGTTATTAATTTAATTTAATTATAACAACATTTAAACATTACTTTATAAAACTTTTGTATTTGTCCGCCTTCGAAGAGTCCGTATATTTTGGGTCCCAAACCCTTTTCAGACATTATGAGCGCAATGATCACATCCGTAAGCCTCTCATTTCCATCGTGATCAAGATTATTAAAATGTTTACCCTGGTACAATCGTATGGCCACCTCATTGGGCTCGACTCCAACACTATTCTTGTACTGATCGTTGAGTTGACATAAATATAACTGATTGGTGAGACCACCGCTCAGTCTCGTCACCACCACCTCATCGATGCCAGCCTTAAGCCAAACGCCTCCCAAATAGTCCTGACATAAGTCATGACATTTCTCTTTGATGTCTTGAGGGGTTACCCCTCTCTCCCACTTAACCGATGTTATGTCAAAGTCGGCTAATTTACTCTCGATATTATTGTTAGTATCGCTCATTATTACGAAATGATACTTATATTACTGTATATTATTTAACAATTAAATGAAATGTTTATTTTATACTGAATAAAAAATTGAGAAAAAATTCAGCACTATTTATTCAGTTGGATATTTTTGCGATAAACGTTTTGAGCACTGCTGATAAATTATCAGTGATAAATAATAAGTGCATCGGGATCTTAAAGTGCTTAAACTACCTAAACTACTTTACTATATATGGTTTTGTACAAAAAGTACAGATCAATCATAGGGTACAGTATATTTCAAGGATTTATTTAAATGTTTATAAATTATAATTATA
The DNA here is from genome assembly GCA_905368565.1 of Medioppia subpectinata. Classification (NCBI taxonomy): domain Eukaryota; kingdom Metazoa; phylum Arthropoda; class Arachnida; order Sarcoptiformes; family Oppiidae; genus Medioppia; species Medioppia subpectinata. Next base: position 56,662 of record CAJPIZ010000017.1, read on the forward strand.
GAGTTTAAGCCGAAGGACTTTATCATTGTTTATACCCATCATGTGAAAAGTATTTCGTCTTTTTATTGTAATTATTAAACTTAAAATTTTATTGAATTATAATTACCTTAATTGACAATTAACTAATGTGAAATGATTTTAAATTATATTATGGTAATTATTTTGTTTTTATAAAATAATTAATTTAGTTATTATTTATAGTAAATATAAGTTTAACAATTATTATTGTTTAAAATTATTTGTTTAATACACCGTTTATTATTAATTAATTAATAATATTAATTCATCTATTTGATTTATTATATTTTTAAATAATTTATTAATTAAATTATTGAAGTATTAGCTAATTATTAGTACCGGTAATTAAAATTGTATGCAATAGCATTATAAACAATAGTTAATTATACTTAGTGTTCACAGTTATTTGTTAAAACAAATAAAACGAAATAAAACACACGAAATTTATAAATAATACAATTTCGTTTTATTAATAAAACCAAATAAAAACAAATTTTAGTCGTAATTAATGTAAAAATTTGACCAAATGTCACTTGTTTTTGTGAATGTTTTTAAATTATGTTATAAAATTACTTTACATTTGTGAATAGTTTTGTACATTTAATTGTTGTTCGGTAAATAAAATGCCGAAAAATAAAAACACATCAGATAAATCTATTAAATTATATCCTAATCACCAAATCTCATGGCCAAACAAGTGTCGAAGAAGTGCTGTATTGCAAATACTGTTCATTTGAAATTAATTGTTAAAACAAATAAAACGAAATAAAACGAAATTTTTGAAAAATTAATAATGAAACACTAAATAACACGAAATTTTTCTTGTAAATAATAAAACGAAATAAAACACACGAAATTTAAGAAAATAATAAAAACAAATTTCTGTGAACACTAATTATACTATAAATAGTAATTAATAATTATATAATACTTTAAATATAATTAATAATTAATAACAAAGAATTAAAAATCAGGAAAATCATATTAAATAATATCATTATTAAATAATTTATAAAATTGAAATACATTTAGACAACCATGATTATATAAAATAAATAAAAACTCATATTTTAAATAATTAAAAATACATTATCGTTTAGATAGAAATTGTTGTTTTAGATGATGATAATTCTTGTAAAACAACTCACATGGAATCTAGAAAACATCAAGGTAGTTAAATATCTATTGTCAATTAATTAATATTAAACATAATCTAAACTTACCATCACTTGTTTCTTATCAAATGGCATTCCATAAACAATAGACTCTTTGGATTTAAACATCATTAGTACAAAAAACATAACCGAAACCATTGAATATATTTTGGCCTCTTTTAGGATGTGGTCGAAGGTATTCCTCTTGTCATCACTGAATGCCTTTCCCAACAGTTTAGTCGACTCTTTGATATACGTGTCGATGAATGGCTTCACTACTGAGTCGTCGGGAAAATCCATACATTTGCCGAAGTCTGACAACTCTTTGCCCCATTCGTAGAATATTGTGCCAAAATCATAGCCCCTGTAGTCATAATCGGAGTACTCGTAATCGCAAACAACTATACAGTCACTCTCTGTGATCATAATGTTAGAGCCCCTGTAGTCCATGTGAGTGAACATCACCGGCGAATCAAGTTTGATGAGCAACTCTTTAAGCCATTCGATCTCCGCTTTCAAATCATACTTCAATAGTGTTTCGCATTTGCATTCATTGATCAGTGATTTCATGTCAAACGCTTCGATGCCCTCCGCATAGAAAGTGTCAATTGTTTGCAAAACACATTTTCCCGTCTTTTTTGTCGGAACCTCTAATGCGTGGATTTGTGCCAACTTTTTGGACACTTCTTCCACTAGTTTCGGGTCTTTTTGCTCCTCTTTTCGAAAACATTTGTGCTATTATTTTAAAAATAATTAATAATTAGTTAATTAAGAATTTGAGAGAGAGAGAGAGTTTAGTGAATACAAGTGGGAGAGAGGGGCCACTCCTAAGAGTTGCTCATCAAACTTGATTCGCCGGTGATGTTCACTCACATGGACTACAGGGGCTCTAACATTATGATCACAGAGAGAGAGAGAGAGAGAGAGAGAAAGAAAGAGAGAGAGAGAGAATTTGAGTTTATAAATAGTAAAATAATACTTTATAATATTTCAAGATTTGTCCATTATCAAAAAGTCCATATATTTTTGGCCCTAATTTAACCTCAGATGTTAATAACGAAATTATAGTATCGTTGAGTCTCTCGTTTTCGCTCTTATCGTAATTATTAAAGTGTTTGTCTCCGTATAATCTGATGGCCACCTCTTGTGGCACATCTCCGGCACTCTGTCTCTTGTCTTCATTGAGAGCGCAATAATACAACTGATTAGTGAGACCACCGCTCAGACGCTTCACTTCGATGTCATCGACGGTTACTTCAGTCCACTTTCCGGACAAATACTGTCGACATAATGAAAGGCACTTGTCTTTGATGTCGTCAGGAGTGGCCCCTCTCTCCCACTTGTATTCACTAAACTCTTTCTGCAAAGCGTCAATCGTTTCGTCTTTGACTGACATTTTTTAATAGTGTTTCAAAATTTTGTCTATTTTTTAATCACAATTTGAAAAATAACTTATTTAATGATATCTTAAAACCAGGAATTTATACTTTAGAAAATATTCTTGAGTGTGTTATACAAGTGATTATTTTATTTCTGGTGACAACGAGACTGTTTTAAATCAGAGAAATTTATCTCAATTCACAATTAATTACCCAATTCTTATATTATCGCTTTAAAAGAGATTAATTACTCTATTGCCAGAGTTTACGTTTGTACATAAAACAATTTTTATGATTTTAATGCCCATTAAGATCTATAAAGTGTACCAGGGAACTTTAGGTTCCTAATGCACTTTAGACTGATTATTAAAGCTGCTCAGAATATGTTTTTAAATATATTTATTGGTTAAGGATATATGTTTAGAACTTTGGGGGCAAACGAATTACATAATAAGGGTCATTTTAACAAAGTTTTATTTTACATATAAATACAT
>CAJPIZ010000018.1:4910-17410 GCA_905368565.1 Medioppia subpectinata
CTCTCTCTCTCTCTCTCTCTCTCTCTCCTACTTTCTCCCCACTTCTCATAATTTAAATATAAAAATAAAAACATTTAAATAAGAGATACGAAGGGAAAGGAAAGATAAAACCTCCAAAAGTTGTGGCAATTATGACACCAAACAGCAAAAGACAAACAAATCTGTTAATAATATACAACAAAACTATTTATTGCCATAAATTTGATAAGAATTTAAAGTATTTTAATTTGATGTCAAATTAATTTGTGTTTTATTTTTAGTTTCGATATCAAAAGATTTACTTTTTAAATATTATCGTAGTTTTAATCAAATATATAATATTTGTTTCAATGTTGGGTCTGTTAAACGCATTCACAGTAAAACTAGTGTATTATTAAAAACAGTTTTATTTTATTATTTTTAAATTATTTATACACTAAATCTGGAATGCATTCAATGTCTGTCCAATTATAAAGACTTTTAATTATTATACACATTGAATGTAATTAAAATAAATAATATATTTTGCTTGTATTTTGATATAAGTCCTGATAATAGGATAAAATGTTATTTAATGCGATTACAAATGAAAATATACGACCAAAACAGTGACAAAATCCTATTTATTTAATTATTTTTAAATGAAATATTCATGTTTTTAATTAGAGATTAGTTAATGAGAAAACAAGGAAAACATATTTACTATGTATTTATTTATACAGAATGTGAATTGAAATAAATTTCACTTTTATGAAATGTTTTTCAAATATTACACTTACTTTATATGATATTAAATTCAATTTCAATGAAATTATCGCCAAATTTAACGATTAAACAGTGATTTAATGCAAATATAAGTTGCGTTTAAAATATTTGTTAAAATTGATTTCTTAATTACAAATTATATTGAATTTTAATATCTGGCATTTCAAGTCATTAATCATGCATTTTATGGCCAGAAATCAATTGACAATAAAAATATATTATTTAATGTATTCACCAATCCTTCTAATCTCAAGTCTAATCGTTTTGTTTTGAAGTTTTATTATTAATATTTAAATCTAGAGATAATTATATGCTTTGAAAACAAAATTATCATTTTATAGTCAATATAAATACAAATGAATAACAATTATAAAAGTATTTCAATTATTTCAATAAAAAAATTGTTACCACAAAAAGTGGTTCAAAAATATTTTAAATAAAGTCTTTAGAGATTGTTATTATTATCAATATATTAATACAATTATACAGTAATTTATACATACAGTGTATGTTTGATGCAATCAATGGTTGGATTGAAATAATTTGACAATTTACTGAAAATCATATATCAATTAATCAGTTAGTGGTTTGAGACAAGTATTTTAATTTCAATGACATGTTGTGTCAAAATCACACGTTTTCATATGATTTCTAGATATCCATATAAATCAACTAATCATTCAAATTATACACATTTTATATATTTATTTCGAAATATTATGAATTTTAAAATGATTTAATTTAATGCATTGAATATACTGTATAATAAAATCAGTTACTCTATATTCATGATGTAAAGGGCGAGGAAAAACAGACCTAGATTATGGCCACATTATGGATATTACACTATATACCTAAAACATAAACAATAGGTTAAAAATACACATTTATCACGAATTTAGTGTCAAAATGTCTAATAAACTTGGTTTACTATTTGCCATTAAAATACTGATACATTTTAGTACAATACATTAGCATGCTCAAAATTCAATATAAAGTTATAACGTGAACCTTTGGCCATCCCTGTCGTTCACAACACTTCTAGTGACCATTTATTTGTCACGAATTTAAGTGCAAAATTCAATGAAATACTAAATGCATTAAAAATTGCAAATCGTTTATTAATAATACTTATAAAAACTTGTAATGCGATTGTTATGGCATTCAATCAAAAAAAAAATGAATAGTGATTTTGCAGACAATTCATAATTATTATGTTTATTATATAAGTTATGTTGTAATGCATTACACATTTTATAAGATGTTTTATAATACGAAAAAAATGTGTTGAGTTTTACAACTCGTGTTCAACAAAAAAGTTATATAAATTTAATATAACAAAAGAGAGACATAATTCTTACAAAATATTGGCCAAAATTAAAGCATCAAAAAATACTTGTGTTAACATTTTTCACGTATAATTAGTTATGCTTTTTCCAACACATTTACCATTAGTTCAAGTTTAATACAAAAATTAAAATTAATTAATTTTTGATAAACATTTTGCAACAAACAAAATACAATTTACTATTCAATTGAATTGTTTTTTGTTTTATTTGCTTCAAAATCAATTTCTAATCCCTTTCTGGAAATATTTTGTGAAAAGTATGTAAAGTATATTCTGCTGTCTTATCGATTCAAATAAAAGCAAAAACTTTTTTCTAATTAAAATATTTTATTAAAAATACTTCAAAAATAATAACAATAAAAAGAGATAACATTATAGTGTAGTGAAGCCAAAGAGGCAAAAGTTGTTGAGCTATATTACGACATACGGATAGTTGTAATGCAAGTCTTTCTCTTCTGACAAATCTCGTATACAATGGACTCTCGCTATTATGAACATGTTTTATATAGTGTACACAAAGTAATTTAATAATTTATTGGTTAGCAAAAATAATCATTGACTATTACCTAGTTACAATTACTACTAATAGTAACTAAATAATTCATTTGGTATGCGTGTAGGAATGAATGCATTGATTAGTGTACAAACTAGTGGTACACTATAAGACTGGTTGGTTGTATGCGGTGTGCAATGAAAAGTACTGAATGAGCGCCCGGAGCCCAATGGCCTACATATACGGCGCGCGAAATGCCGTAAATTTGTGGCAAAAGTTTTGTTTTAAAACACAAACACTTCGCTGACAAGTGGTAAACACCGACACTCTCTTGAAGTCTCTCTCAAGCTATTGATTGAATATTTTTTGTTTCAAATAAAAGTTTTTTTTATTCATTTATGAAATGTTTTTCAATTTAATAAGAAATAAAATCTTTGCATAAATAGTCTCTCATTTGGACTCAAGGTTTGAGCAAATGATGAAATCAAAGAAAAAGTTTTTTCGCTAATTTAAAAATACATATAACTTTTATATTTATTATTTTTCATATGAATACCAATGAATGTGTTGTGAGAGAAAAATTTTGAAGAGAGAAAAACTTTTTTAATTAGTTTTATGAGAATAATGATGTGTCTCGTAAACGGTTGTCGCGAGTAGTGGTGATTCCCAATTAACAAAACCGTGTGTTTAATTATAAATACATCGGTTATAATGTGTTTAAATGTTTACGTGTAGTTTATGTGTGTAAATTGTGTGCGAATTGTGTTCAGTGTTTAAACAAATCGATACAATGATTAGCAGTTATCAGTCAGTTTTGGATGGAGTAAACAAAACTCATTTAATGAGACATCGGTTGCAATCGTGGAGAACGTTGTCTATAGTAAGTGTGATATCAACTCATTTTATATCTTCATTCAAATCCAGTGACACTATTAGACAATATCTCCTTATAATCGACTCAATTCTCATACGAAATGTGTTACTCCTATCGGATATATCTATCAATACATCAAATACTTTGATAAATATTACGGATTGAAAATATTTTACGTGTTTTATATTATTTTCAATCAATATTTTGATTGATATGTCATTATTGGTGTATTTGTGGGTATTATAAGTGAAATTATATTTAAAATGTACAAAACATTTCAATAGATTTACTTATTGATAAAAATTGTTTTTATAATGTTATAAATTCAGAAAGAAACTAATTATTGATAATTTAAAGAAAAAAAGTGAAAATATTTTCAATTATTTTTTATATGAAAAAATATTACAATTTATGTGAATTTTATATTTTTTAAAATCACTGAATTGTGAAAAATGAGATTTTTGAAAATGTATTTATTGGTCCAAAAAATTAATACATCGATAGGGAAGCCAAGAATTTATAGTTTAATTAATAGTAAAAGTGTTTGTATAACAGAAACTCATTTATTAAAATACGAAATCATAAATTTAATCGAGTCGTTAAATCTAATGTTTAATAGAAAAAACCCGTTAATTCACATATATTTTCTAAATTTTCCACATTTAAACAAAACCTTTAATTTGTGAAATCAATTGAAACTAAAATGAATTCACTATAAAGTATATTATCGATGAATAGTCAGAGTAATGAATGGTTTAAATTAGAAAATTTATTTTTTTAAAATTCCTAATTATTCACAAATAAATTCAATGAATACAACTAAACTTCAAATAAAAGTCTTGTTTTTGTCTTATATTGCACTGTATTATAGTATTAAGTGATTATAAAAATCTATTAAAAAAGTGCAGATTTCACAATATATTAGAGAAATGATGAGGAAATTGATTTATATGTGTATTTTCCTCTACTTATTGATTTAAATCTGTCTTTTATCAGATGATTGATTATAAGTATTAATTAAAATATATTTATTCATTATTTACATTATAAATAAATTTCAAAAATATGTATAACTTATATTAAAAACTTATACAATATTATGGCTTCGGATACAAAATCAAATGAAATATTTAGAAAAAAATTATTTTCTAAAAGATAGGAATTTTTCAACGAATTATTTTTTAACATTAATTGTTTGCATTTTATCGGTCTTCTCAGGGCTTATCATTTTTAGCACTAATACTCTTAACCGGAAAATTATATGAAGTCGACAGAGAAGTCAGTTTTTTAAAGTTTGTTAATAACGAATGGATTGACAACAATATACCACAAGAACTTCTTCATAATAATAATAACAGCTCTGTTCGTACGGCTAATCACAAAACAACACAACAAATCGCTATCTTTCACATCGAAAACTTTAAACAAGACATCGAAATACTGATCGGTTTGCCTCTTCTTATGTTTATGTCTATTATTATTGTTATTATTAGAAATACAAATCATAGAAACACGGCTCCAATTCATTGGCAGACAAAACAATAAGACATTTACGGGAAATATTGTATGAATATATAGAAAGTATAACAAAATTATTAACGGAAACACAGAGACACAGGAATAACCCAAATGTGAATCAAAAGATTGCAAAACAAATACAGAGAATAACAATAAGAGAAACAAAAGACATGCAATTTTGTGAATCAATTCATACGAGAATAATATACTTCNCGGAAACACAGAGACACAGGAATAACCCAAATGTGAATCAAAAGATTGCAAAACAAATACAGAGAATAACAATAAGAGAAACAAAAGACATGCAATTTTGTGAATCAATTCATACGAGAATAATATACTTCTCGACCCAAATATAATGCTAATCAATGATAAAAAACACTTTATTATACTTTTAATGTACATGTTTAGTACGACAATTGAATATTAATTGTAATTGTATACACAGTTGAGTTATGGTCGGCCAGAACTACCCTCATCCTAAGCCTGGTATTCGTTTTGGTCTATATTATTAGGTAAGCAATCATAGGTTTTTTCTATACATTTTTATTAATGGTAATCATAAATCTCTATGAATATCGAGATTTAAGTGTATGATTGAAATTACAAAATACATAATTTATAAATGATAACTGATTTATGATTTGCTGGTCTATAGCTGGGCCTGGATGGCATATGCTGTCAGTGAGACACATAGCTCGGTGAGTCTGCAAACATACTTGTCCTTATTATCATATATACCATTCATTTTGATTTATATGCCATTACAATGAAAAGCGAGAGACAGACAGACATGAGAAAGAGAGAAAGAAAGAGAGAGATAATTATTTGCAATATTATGAGTCAATTAATAATGAGTTGTTTTTAATTAAATGCAAATCAAAGCGTTTTTCTGAAGTTAAGTTTGATTGAAAGTAAAGCCGGAAAAAATACAAACTTTTAATATTAGTGTCACATTAATGTTATGCGAAGTCATACAACAAATCGGCGAATATATACACTATAATAGTCTTAAAATCATTTTTTATGCTATCATTTACATTAAGATGTAATTATAAGTGAATTTAGATTTCAAATAAATTAATAATCATTTCATGAATTTCTCGACAAACATTTAATACCGCAATCTTTTTCGTCTTAATATACATTAATAATGAATTTATAAATGTCTTAATGTTCTCATTCTCATGAAGTCATGAATAAAACTCATTACAAAATTCATCTCAAAACTCATGGCAATGGCTTTTTTCTACGGGAAGACACGAAAAAACAGACTGTTTTCAGTGTTGTTTCGTTTCCACAATTGAAAAACACATTTAAGTGAATAAACTTTCAATTGAAACACAAAAAAGTAGAATAATTCACTAAAAATTAGTTAAAAAGTAATAAAAACGAAATAAAACTTAAATAAAAGATTAATTGGACTGTCATTAGTGAAGTATAGCTCGCAGTCAGAGGTATACAAGTTATATAATACTGTATAACATGTAAAAATGTATTACATCTTAAGAAATAACATAACTTTCATTACTAGTTAAATAGGTTTTTCGTGTATTGTAATCAAAAGCTATTCAATCAACATATTTGTTATAAAAAATAAAATTATTTAAATATTTATTTGATATTTTGCAAACACATAACACATATAGAGAGAGGTGTCGTTGAAAACGGTATTACTGTTAGCCGTGTTCGCGGCCGTAGACATCGCCGCCAGCGCTGGCTTTGTGATGGTTCGGGTGATTATGGTATGCAATCATTTGATCTCATTTATGAAAATAGTGCCCAATTGTGACATTTAATGGATGTATTTTTCTATGAGATAGTATGCTATGAGAGATCATTACTTTCCCAAAGACATGCGAATCCCAGCCCCGGGTGTAGAACACGACCAAATGGTTGCGTTTACGGCATTACGTTTGGCAACACTTAAGGCAAGAATAAAATAGTTTTTAATTTGTTATGCGATTATTATAAACACGTTATAAATTATAATTTATAATATAATAGCATTAATGTAAATATTATGTCTCAAAACAGTCAAGTTCTGGAGCGACCGATGTGTTTGTTTCGGTGATCGTCGGCTTTCTCACCGGTTTAAGAGTGTATTCAGTGATTTGTGCCGTTTCTTACTATAGGAAAGTTCGCAGAGGTTTGAATGAATTCATATAAAAATCATTAATTAAAATGTTTGAAATTTAATTGTTTTGTAAAAATGATTTCTAGACTCAATCGGAAGCAGTGATTATTCGAGTGACAAAACCCAAGTCAAAGATATCGACGATTTTCTTAAACAATCGCCAACTTATGCGTAAGAGTGGACAAAAACTTTGCAATTTTTACATTATTATTTCAATGGACACATATTTTTACCGCAAAGCATTCAAATTTATTGCATTTAAAGTTTACTTTATTTTTGACTATTTTTTGTTTGAATATATTTTACGACTGAATGAATGGAAACTATTATTCATTTCTTGCCTATTATTTGATGAGGAATTAATGTTTTGCCATCACTTTTGAAAAATATTGTTTTTTGACAAATTTCCATAGATTTTGATGTTTTGAAATCACGATTTGAATGGCATTTAATGAGCCAATTATGTCATACACTATAATTGCTTACAATAATAGCACATAAAAGTTTTGACCCAATATTTCAAGAAGTTATTCACTAAAAATCTTTTTGACATCAAATCAATAAAATTTTTTATGTAATTTATACAATTTATGCTCAATTTGAATGTTTTAGTGAATATTATATCCAAATTAAACCAAAATGGAGAGAGAGAGAGAGAGAATTATTTATAATCAAAAACTAATTCATGTGCCAAAAAATCATAAATCATTTGTTTCATAAATTATTTAAAACTATTTAATTATTAATAAAAATAATAACAGTAATTAAAATAATAAAATATCTAAAATAAATCGAAAATGAATAATACATTTGGTTATTGAAAATAGTCCTAAAGTTCGTGCTCTGAACGCACATAAGGAAAGGGAGCGCCGGTTCTCTATCGGTGGCGTTGAGGACACCATCGAAGAGGAGCGGACGGCCGAACTCAAGATACAGGCGGCAGATATGCCGCTACACATGCAAAAGGCTGCCGTCCAGAGCACCACTCATGCCATTAAAGTGTACACAACTGAGAAACATATCGCCGAAAGTGTGAAACAAGACTTCGATCAGTTATATCAGCCGACGTGGCACTGCATTGTGGGCCGCAATTGGGGCTCATGTGTCACACACTCGAAGGTAGCTCTACCCCCACCCCTCCCCTTCCCCGACACCACTTATCCCATACCTGTTTAACACAAACACACTTTGTTTTACTAATATCTGCCGATTGTTTATTTATATACAAGTATTTCTTGCCAACAGAAAAATGCTTTTATAGATATTTTGTTCAATTGTTTATTAAAACTATTTTTGTTTTGTTTTATTATCTCATCAAACGATTGAATCCAAAGGCGTGTTACATAAGAATGCTATACAAAGACTTAACAATACTTCTCTACAAATCGACTTAAAACTGAGTGAACAAACACTTCAATTGTTTGGATATTAAGACTCGTTATTTGGATAAAACTTATGGAAAAACTTTTATGATTTTTTGAAATAATCATAAGTTGTTTGTCTTTAAAGAAGTTTTATTATGACTTAAATATGTGATGAAATACATTGCATTGTGTTTCTTAAAATCAGAGTATTTATCATTTTGTTAATAATTTGAAACATTTTTGTGAATTTTTTAAGAAATCAATTTTTATTTAATGATATATTTATTGAAGATTTTTTATTATATAATAATAGCAATAAAAATCATTTACTTGTATAAACTATTGCATTAAAAAATTTCGTTTTGTAAATGTATTTTTCTTCTATTCAATTGAAAACTCAATTTTAAAAACAATTTTCTATTATTATTATCAATAAAATTAATCACAAGATTATAAATTATATAAAAAATATATTTTAAAAATTTATCCATCGATTAAGATATTTAAATGTTTTGTATTTTGTATTTGATATAAATTGTGTTAACAGTAATACTAATAGAAATCATATTACAAGTTGCACATCAAATAAAACAGTTTATAAATTAAACACTAGATTAAATTGTAAAACAATACATTGTAATTCATGAATAAATTCATACAAACAATGAATATTGAATATTGAACTTGAAATAATTGATATAATCTCTAAATTACCCTTAAATAATCAAAATTAAAATTTATACAGGTAATAAGATTAGTTTATAAAATTAAGTGTAGACAAACAAAAATGTGTAGTTAACTAATTCAGATAAACGCTACCAAATTGTGATCAACATATTATTTGATTTTACATGTTGATTTTATTAAATGCATGCAAACAATTAAAAGTTCAAATTTTTAAAGTTATTATAAAAGCTATTAAAAACTGATTAGATTTAAACACTTTATCGTCTAAACTGAAAACAAATTGCCGTCTCTATCAATAAAGTGTTGAATATTGTCATTGAATTGATCCCAAAGTCGTACAAAAATGGATTGGCAGACAATCGCATGGCATATAATCATACCACTAGTGATTGCAATACTAATTATTCTGGGCTTCAGAATCATACGAGTGGTTATCAGAAATTTCATCCCTATTCTTGTGATCGCGTTATTGGTTTGGGTCGCGATGTTTGTCACCAAAATTTTCAATCCTTTCTCAGGTATTCGTTCACTCATTAGCGATACATTCTTAGGTCAAACTCTGCCATCAATGGCATGATTTATGCTTCAGTTTTGTATTAAACTATCACTTGATTGATCTCCTATTGAATTAGATGTGGAAACAAAAGTCCAGTTCACTCAAAACAGTTCTGGGCCTCAGATCTCATACTCCGAGTCTTTCAAACTTAAAAATCCGTACAAATCTGGTGGTAAGGGATTAGGTCTCTACGGATATTCAGTGGCATTGTTAGTGGGATGCGTTGCCATTTTAGTGATGGTTATCTATTGTCGATATCGGAACCGTTGATCACAACAAACATCCATTCATTTGTGTGAAAAGTTTTAGAAAATTTTTTTACATTAGTTCCATATGACTAGTATTTCAATATTATTTTCACTTTTAATAAAAATTATCTCAAATATAATCTACATTATCTCTTATACATTCACTTTTATCACAAGTTTTTAATCCCTTTTCAGTTTTAGTCAAAAATCTGAAATATTTTACACGCGTTTTACGAATAGTCACTACATTTTTAATTAGCATTAGTTTTATTAATTTCAAAGAGTTTTATAGCCATTCGTATTAATTATGTGTTATCCACGCGTTGTCACTGAAATTACTGCAAAATTCCCGGTCATTGATGGCCACGAAGAAGGCGAAGACCAATGGCTCGAGAGTAACAATCATATGAGTGAACAATTGCGCGAATCTGTGGTCGCATTTCGGGATTTTTTGGATCAATTGATTGAATGGCTGTCGGAAATGAAGCCCTCAAATGACGGCCACTCTGTCAGCAAACTATTGATGAAAATAATGTACGACTTCAAGGATGTAATCAGAAATCGAAGTCTTGAACACCGATTAAACAGAATCTATAGCCGAGCCGTTCATAGCGAGCGCCGACACGAACGCCGTGTTAACGAACACATCCGCGGCGTTGAGTACGATATCAGACGTTTGGATGAGATAATGGACAGCATTGAAGACACGGCCACAAAGTGTCACATGTTTCACAATTTCGCGCATTTCTATTCAGATGAGTTCTACCCCGAGTTTACCGCAAATGTCTTCAATCAAAGAAAGTACTTCTCCGCTAATCAGACGGTGTTGTATAAAGCGTTCGTTAAGTTGTTGTGTACTTATAATAATGGCTTATAATTTAGTTTGTAATTCAGTTTGCATTTTAGATATTTTATCAATTGTTTTGTAATGTTCTATATTTTGTATTTCTCAATAGATATTTAATAGTTATTCTTATAATAAGTTTTGAATTGTTTTTAGAAACTTTTAATAAATATTTTATAAATATAATATGTTAAATGTTATTATGATTGAAAATTTTGTTTTAAATATAAAGCAAAGCAAACGCTTTATATAACAAATAGTTTACGAATAGAATTGTGTGTTATTTTAGGCAAAAATAGATAACAAAATGAATATTAATGAAAGTGTTATGATATGAGAGCAGAGATGACCACAAGGTTTGGCATAAGTGGCAGAACTGATACCGTATTTAAACTCAGCGATCGGTGCTTTTGTATCGCATGGTATGTAATCTTTGCAAAGAATATTCTTGTAGTTGTTCTTCGAGTTGGTATAGGAATAAATGGTTTGTTTGGCGCAGAACTCGTCCGATATATCGAAGCCGTCGTTACGACATTTGGTGTTGAGTTCATCGGTTTCTCGTTTCATTAGATCCGTAAAAGTGGTATCGATTTCGCAATTCATGTGATAAACCCGATTCTTGACGCACAGACTCTCACGGATGTGACAACAGGTCTGAGCGTTGAGTTTAATGACGGGTGGCGTGTCGTCGACGGCCACGTCTTCGTCGGCACTCTTTGTGGCTTTCGCTTTAGCCGTGCGATTGCGAAAGTATTCAGGCATTAGTCCCAAAATAAACTCTCTCAAAGAGTTTGAGATGTTTTGGGCCGTATTGACCATCGCTTTGATATATTTGGTGCCGTTTATCATCTGTTTGAGAGCCGACTCCTTAGGCGTCGGTTCCCATCTCTGTTGCGAGCATTCATTTAATTCATTCATAATATCGTCCAGTTTTTCGTGAGAAAACCCGCACTTTTCCGGATGCTTCACATCGGATGGCGTCGACTGGACACCAATGAGACAATAGATAATAATTAGCACAACGTTTGGGATCAATAGTTTAAAGACAAACATTTTCAACAATAGTCTACTGTTTGCTAAACACAACCGAAATCAACGGTTTTTATGTTTGTCGAGGAATAGGAATATTCTATGTTTTGCTCACGAAATTTTGTAAGAATAGTATTGTTAACATTTAGACTGTTTATGTATATTATCTTTATATTCAACAAAACAGTTAATTTACATAAATTACTAAAATTGGTTAATTATTTAAATAAAACCATTGTTAATATAATGCCTATCTTATATTTTATTTCACATAAAATATTAAATTATTATTAGTTTTCCGCGAATGTGTTCAAAAAAAGTATTTCTCCGCACATCACAAGTATTGTATTGTAAGGCGTTTATCACTTATTATTCATTACTAATGAAATAATAACGAATCATTAGTTATTGTGTACTTATAATTATGAATAAAAAATTATTATTTGACTTTTTCTATAGTTATTAATAATAATCACATATATTATACACCATTTAGTTTTATGCATTATTTTGATTGTTTTTTAAATTTTAATAAATATTTTATTTATATAAGGTTTTGTATTCACTTTGTTTTATAATTTAGCTCTAAATATGTATTAAACAGTTTAAGATTGTGTGTAATTTTAGACAATAGTAGACATCAAACTAAATATCAGTG